>CAUYSK010117736.1:0-52579 GCA_963575035.1 Avahi laniger
GATCACTTGAACTCGGGAGTTTGAGACCAGCCTGAGCAGGAGCCAGACCACATCTCTACCAAAAATAGAAAAAACTAGCCAGGCATGGCAGCAAGTACCTGTAGCGCCAGCTACTCAGGAGCTGAGCCCAGGAATTTGAGATTCCAGTGAGCTATGATGACGCCACTGCACTCTATCTTGGGTGACACAGCAAGAGTCTGTCTCAAAAAAAAAAAAAAGTATATAAAAACCTTTGAC
The DNA here is from genome assembly GCA_963575035.1 of Avahi laniger. NCBI lineage: Eukaryota > Metazoa > Chordata > Mammalia > Primates > Indriidae > Avahi > Avahi laniger. The sequence goes on from CAUYSK010117736.1 coordinate 238, forward strand.
TTCCCTTTAGGAACAGGCTAAATACATTTAATTTTAAAGGGGGAGTAGATGTTAGGAAAAATAATTGCATGAAAGAGTACAGGTGGTTTTAGAACACGTCTAAAGTAGGCAAAGCGGTTTGCGAGATGGAAGACCGAGTGGCACTGTTGTGGTCTACAGCATCCCTAGGCCCAGCCTGGACCCATCTCCTCTGCCCTCCTCCCCCGCCCTCAGCCAGCATCACCTCCTCCAAGAGGCCCTCACATCCAGGCAGGTGGGACGAGGCCTCTCAGGTCTCACAGTCCCACCGTGGCACGCACTTGGCTGCCCCGTGGTTTTGACCAAAATCCAACTCACTTAACCCTTCGAAGCCACGTGCACATGTGCTTCCTCTCTCCAGTGGGGGCCGCCTAGTGATACCAGGTCCAACTCCTGACCTCCTCTCTCACAATGTCCACTGCACGGAGCGGGGGAGCCACAGCCGAGGGCCAAGAATCCAGCCATCTGTAGGCTGCATTGGCTCCTCCGGTCAGCTGGTAGTAGCTGCCCAAAATGTAACGTTCGGAAGCATTCTGAAACTGAATCTGGGCTCGGCAGTAAAACCGTCTGATTGCTGATGTCTGCAAAGGATGAGAGTGGAGGGTGATGGCACACGTGCCGTATAAAAATACGTATTTGCCATCTTTCTCCTCTACCGTCAGACTTAAAAATCCCCACAACTCCACAGAGTGTTATAAGATAAATAATACTGTGAGGAAAAGCTGAAAGCAAAAATCAAAGGCTAATAAAATCGAAAATATACCTACCATCCGCCTAAATGTGTACAGTATGCACATCACGTGCTTATCAAGCAAACTCCTGAGTGGCGGTGCCCCCTGGTGGTCATGCACATCTGCAGCATGTCAAGCGGGTGTGGAAGCGAGACGCAGCCTGTGTGCTTAGAGAAACAGACGCGGGAACTATGAAATTACAGTGCAGGCCAGGCATGGTGGCTCATGCCTAGTAATCTCAACTCTCTAGGAGGCTTAGGCAGGAGGATGGCTTGAGGCTAGGAGTTCAAGACCTGCCTGGGCAACATAGTGCAACCCCCGTCTCTACAAAAAATAAATTAGCCAGGCGTGGTGGCACACATCTGTAGTCCCAACTACTTGGGAGGCTGAGGCGGGAGGATCGCTGGGCTCAGGAGCTCAAGGTTACAGTGAGCTGTGATGAAGCCACTGCACTCCAGCCCGGGCGACAGAGGGAGACCCTGTATCTAAAAATAACTAACTAAATACATACGTACATACGTACGTACATACATGCCAAACTTGTACCAAACAAGCAGTGAGTAGCAGCTGTGACCATAGCTGTCCCATTGGGTTCCTACTAAACCACTTACTCAGCAAAGAGAAAACAGCTTCGAGCTTTTATCCTGACTTTCTTCCCCAGACAATGAATTGGACGCCTTCTGTACACGGCACCCTGTCCGGCTCTGGGAGTCACCTCAGACCATAGAAAAGCATGTTCACGTCCAAACCAGAGGGCTTTTCGGTGGAGCAAGGGTGGGGAGCGTGCGGTCTGAGGGCCACATGTGGCCTTCTGGATCCTTGAGTGTGGCCTTTTGACTGAACCCAAATTTTACAGAGCAAATCCTTTTATTAAAATGGGCGCAGAAGAGAAAGATGAAGCTTTTCTTGCCTCCTTTGATGCTTAAAAAAGAGCAGTCTTGAAATGAGAAGGCCACAGGTTCCCCACCCTGGCCTGGAGTCTGTGTCTCCTGGGACCGAGTGTTCCAAACCTATCAGAGATGAGGATCACCCGGGGCGCCGTTGAGCGGAAACACTCCCGGCCGTTCCGAGCCCTTGACCTAGACTCTTAGGAAGGGCCTGGGAGGCTGCATGTTGGACAAGAACTGCAGGGGGCTCTTGCCGCCAGGGAGGTTTGGAAAACACCCTCTCAAGGGTGTTTGGGGGGCTCTGGGGGATAGAGAACCTTTGAAATTCTATGCAGAACCAAGTGTCATTTTTTCCGGGGTGTCCATAGCTTTAATCATATTCTCAAAGGGTTCTGTGAACCAAAAAGAACACGAAGAGACAGCGCTGAGGGTCAACGTAATACGAGACCCCGTCTCTACCAAAAATAGAAAAAAATTAATTGGACAGCTAAAAAAAAAATATATATAGAAAAAAAAATTAGCCGGGCATGGTGGCACATGGCTGTAGTCCCAGCTACTTGGGAGGCTGAGACAGTAGGATTGCTTGAGTCCAGGAGTTTGAGGTTGCTGTGAGCAAGGCTGACGCCACAGCGCTCGCTCCAGGCAAGAGAGTGAGACTCTGTCTCAAAAAAAAAAAAAAAAAAATTCTATCACCCTAAAAGATTGTGAATCTCTTCTGTTACATCCTTGACAAGTTGTCATCTAGTTTCTACTTGAATTCCCCTACGAGCAGGAAACTTACTACCGCACAAGATAGCCCACTCCTGATTTAGACACCTCTGAAGACAGGAAACTTCTTACTGGCAAAAATTCTTACTCAGCCTCTTTGTTATTGGCAGCTAAAAAAGGCATCTAATCTTTAACTAGGAAAATGCACTTGAAAAAATCATCTTAGAAATTAAGAGGTTGCTATAATTTCCTGTAACTATCACCCATTCTTGCAAAAAAATGAGCGTTATTAAATTGTGATAGTTACTAATGGAATTTCTAATTCTTTTACAATTAAGGTCATTGAATCTTTATGTCTTGCCCTTCATCCTGAGACTATTTGCATGAAAATAAAGTCTCTAAGTTTCATCATGTTCTATTGATTCATTTAAGCTTTCTTTTATTTGTTCTATCAAGGGTTTCTAGAAATGTAGAATTGGAAAAGATCTAAGATCCGTGGCAGAATGGAAAAACCCAATGGCGTTAGAGTCAGATGATCTTGGATTACTTGTTCTGCTGTTTATTAATTGTGTGATGTTAAGCTGGCAGTCTTGGTTTCTTCTTCTGAATGTGAGAGTCCAAGAATGTCCTTCCAGGACTTTTACATTTGTGAAAAAAAAACATGAATAGGCAGTATAATGTAGTAATCAGTAAAAACCTGTTTCTCTAGGCTGTGATAATGTGAAGCAGTTACTTTACTTCTCTAAGCCTCAGTTTCCACATCTGTAAAATGGGGCTGCCAGTTCCTGCCTAACAGGAGTATTTAAGTACTGAATGAGATAATGAATGCAAAGGATTTCGGACTGTCTGACATGCAGTAAACATTCAGTTAATATTGGCTATTTGAAGGTGCTAACAGAAGTGAAAGCACTGGGTAACATGTAAAGTTTAAAACTATTATGATCGCCAAGATCCTTACTTCTCACCACGGAGAGGAGGGTGTGGAAACCCCCAAGGACAGAGGAGCTGGCTCGAGAAGTACTTGAAACCAAGTTGAACCTTCAAAGAGTGCCAGCTATGCTATGTGGCAGGGAGCTTAGAAATAATTTTTAAAACCTTTAAAACAAACAGCTACATTAAGGAATAAAATGCTAGACTATTATAAATCTTTAGGACACAAGAAATCTTGCTTTTGTGGCAGTCCTTGCAAGCTGGATGCCAAGGCCTTGGCTGTGTGTCTTCCTGTGTGGGTGGGCTGGAAAGTTGGAAGATCGCGGATTTCCAGGCTTTTGTTTTTCAGATGTGGATCCCCCATGGGGAAATAATCTGACAAATTTAAGACCCTGTTCCCTTCAATGTGAACTGGACGGCAAGATCCCTTCCGATGTAGGTTCTCAGTAGCCTGCGCTATTCTGTGACTATTTGAAATAGCTATTATGCGTAAATTCAGGGGGAAGAGCAGTAGGGAAAAAAAGAATCAACACTGGGAAAGGAAATTAAAAACACATCCACCCAGAAAGTAACCCAAGCACTTTTCAAGGTCCGCTATTAGGTGCTGAATCTTATTCAAGGAGAGATTTTTTTTTTTTTCCTCCTTCTATAGTATCCTGACAGAATCGAGGGAAATGTAACCCCCATTTCAAAAGATAGGGTGACATTATACAAACGTAAGTCTTTCCATTGACTAGTTCACTTTGCTTTCCTATTGTTAAAGAAAAAAGTTGTTGGTTTTATACTTTGCTAAAAGCAAAAGGGATATAAAATAGCAATTATTTTTCACCATTAGCCTGCCTGTCTTTGTGTTGGGGGCATACTAAGGCCGAATAACCATCCGTGATTCAGAAATAATGAGCAGGGAGAAGCTGTAGGTGTAGTTTAGACATCAGTACTTTTATAGTGAGTGCATAGAACAGTTTTATTTGGGAATTGAATATCTGAGGGCTAAGGGGCCCCCTCCCCCAGAAAGTGCAAAGACCCTGGAGCGTGGCTGCTCCCTCCGATTTGACTGGCATGTCGAGATCCTTCCAGCACGAGGTGCATAATGCATTGTGCGGGCTGACTCCCATGTGGAAGAGAGCACAAAACTTCCTTATGCATGAGGCATTTTTAGCAAATTGGACCCCATTTCAATCTTGATGAAACTTGATGACATTTCCAACTTGCAAGTGCACAAAATGAAAAAGCAAATTTTTAGCTATTTATGTGTCAGAACATCAAAAGCTCAAAAGCCATAATTAAGGGTGTCAGCATGGCAGGGAGACCATATTTCTACTCTTCTCGGGGGTCTTCTGGGTCTCTCCTTAGAGGTGAGAGAGAAGCTCTGCTTCTCCTTGAAGACGCGAATCAAACAATTTGGATTTCATGAGCCCCACCTGGGAAACCGCCTCTTCATTCCCATCCTGTCATGTTGGTATTTAGTGTTTTTTCATGTCTTTCATGCAAAGAGAAATTTCAGGAACAACTATAAAGTCGGTGCTCCCTATTCCTTAACGCTGTCCCTGGGTTGCTTATTGGAAGTCCAGAATGTAAGACACGGTGCTCTGAAATGGTATTTTAATTTCTTTTGATTTTTTTTATATTGTGTACAATTAAATTCTTGACTTTAAATTATATTAAATATACTGAACAGGCTTTTATGACATATCTACTCAATAAATATATGGGCATAATATATTTGGATATAAATATATGTCCAAAAAATGAACATTAAAAATTTAATAAATGTCCATTTAAATATTTAAACCGGAGCTTCTAAACTGTGATTGTGTGTATTTGTTAAAATGCAGGTCTGAGGCCGGGCGCGGTGGCTCACGCCTGTAATCCTAGCTCTCTGGGCCGAGGCGGGCGGATTGTTTGAGCTCAGGAGTTCGAAACCAGCCTGAGCAAGAGCGAGACCCAGTCTCTACTAAAATTAGAAAGAAATTAATCGGACAACTAAAAATATATATAGAAAAAATTAGCCGGGCATGGTGGCGCATGCCTGTGGTCCCAGCTACTTGGGAGGCTGAGGCAGAAGGATTGCTTGAGCCCAGGAGCGTGAGGTTGCTGTGAGCTAGGCTGACGCCACAGCACTCTAGCCCAGGCAACACAGTGAGACTCTGTCTCAAAATAAATAAATAAATAAATGAAATGCAGGTCTAACTCAATAGGTCCGGAGGGTGGCCTGTGATTCTGCATTTGCCATAATCTCCCAGGCTGACCCCTGCTGATGGTCTCTGGACCACACGTGGAGGCGACAAGGCTTTACATCGCTTTTAAACTAAGGGAGGAGTCTTAAAATTCAGCGTGGTCATTGTGATCAACAGGTGCACTGGTCTGAGATATGCATGTTTTAGTTAAGATAGCCTTTGCATTTTATAACAGAAATATTATTAAAAACAATCCCCAGTACTGCTGCTGCCTGTTAATGATTCACAAAAATCCTTGCCTAATAAGAGCTATTTTCTGAAGAGCTCACATTGAATTGCAAATACTACTTCCAATCTGAGTGACATCCGCAACTCACTTACATCTCCGGAGCTGGGGACAGAGCAGCTTCTGCAAAGGGTTGGACCCTCAGTGTTTGCAATGCATTGTCTTGAGATCTATGGAGAAGCACGATGCTAAATAAGGCACAGATCTGCCACCAAGAAGTTTAAATTCCACTGTGGCGGACAGGGTAAAATACAGACTAAAGTGCTATAAGGCAGACCCAAATTAAATGTTAATTGGATTCAAAGGGAAGGGAGAGAAAGCTCATTTGATGGCAGATCCCAAAGGGAGTCTTTATGGAGAAGGTAGCATTTGAAGGCCTTGAATCGTTGGGATTGGGTGTGCACAGATGAGGCTGTGGCATACGGAATGAGGTGAGAAAACATTATAGAGAGGGAAAGTTTGAGAAAATACATGGGGTAGGAGAAGTAGCTTATGTGTCATAAATTGGGAGTAGTTTCAGTTTGGCCGACATGAAGATTTCGTGCAGGGAAATGGTTGACAATAACCCTGGAAAGGAAAATTGGGATTACAAGAATGACCTTACAAGCCAGCGGAAGGTGCTTGGGTTTAATTTAGTAGGCAGTGGGGACCTGTCCTTTACCCAACCCACTTGTTCTCAGTTCTACGTTCAGAATTTCTTTAGTTTTTTTTTTTTTTTTTGGTGGGGGGGATTATTTGTGTGTGTGAATTGACATTTTAATCCTTCTCGAATTTTTTTTGGTAGTCTATAAAAGAGGCCATAGAAGGAAAATAAATTGTCATAGGAACTAATAGGAACAGAGGATGAGTAAGAAGGGGGATTCTTTGTACAAACCTCTGAAAGGTGATTCTGTCATATAAATTGCAATGGAGGGATAATCCAGAGATTTAGCTACCATGGATTTGGATTTGTGCTTCTTGTATCAAAGATATCCAAAAATGTGTTATGCGAGATGGGAAGGATACATCTGGTACCTCTTCCTGGATCATCGGTTTCACTCAATCATAGTTTCATTCTATGGTATATAATTTAAAGCCTTTTAAAATATGTTGGAAATCATTATATTTATCCTTAAAGTTAATTTACACAGTAATTAATAATAGTCTAAAATGAGTCGGAGGTACCATTTTGGGTTTAGATAAGTTTTCTTCTTGTTCTTTAAACATGAATGTTTAACCAATGCTGGTTGTGTTAGACTGGTTTCTTGAAAAGCTCTTTCTCACTAAAAATATATATATATATATATATATAGCAATACATAAAAAATAAAAAGAACGCTTGCTAATCTCTCCCTCTGTTAATCATATGTATAGGAAGCCTGGCTGCTCAAGCAACAAGGCACCCTGCTCAAGCAATAAAGCACCCTGGTGGCAGCCCACTGGTATTGCAGGTCTAAGAGCAAGGGGGAAGTAGCCTTTTGAGTGATGAATGTGGAAGGCTGAGTGCACAGAGACAACATAAATATTACAAATGTCAGCCAGTATCAAGCCTAGCATAGTGTTTCTCAACTCTTTGTTTTTTTTTTAAATTATCACCTGCCTAAGGAGACTTTCTGGACTTTTTTTTCTTTTTGCTTCTTCTTCCCTGTTATAATATTTTTAAAAATTTTGTTCTTATTCATTTATTTTTTTGAGAACGGGTCTTGCTCTGCCACCTGGGCTAGAGTGCAGTGGTGCACTCACTGCTCACCACAACTTCAAACTCCTGGGCTCAAGTGATCCTCCTGTCTTACCCTCCTGAGCAGTTAGGACTACATGTATGTACTGTCACGCCCATCTTATTTTATTCATTTATTTATCTGTTTATTTATTTATTGTAGAAATGGGGTCTTGCTATGCTGCCCAGGTAGGTCTCAAACTCCTGGTCTCAAGTAATCTTCCCATCTCAGCCTCCAAAATTATTAGGATTACAGGTATGAGCCACCATGCCTGGCCTAACCCTGTTATAATATTTTAATACCACATATTACAGACTAAATGTTTGTGTTCCCCCAACATTCATATGTTGAAGCTCCAATGTGATCGTATTTGGAGATGAGGCCTTTGGGAGTTAATTAGGTTTAGATGAGGTCGTGCGTGTGGGGCCCTCATGATGGGATTAGTGCTCTTCCCAGATACCAGAGAGTTTGCTCTCTCCCTGCATGTGCACAAAGACGAGGTCATGTGAGCACACAGAGAGGTGACAGATGCCTACGAGCTGAGTGAATAGGCTTCTGAATGAAACCTACCTTGCTGGCATCTTGATCTTGAACTTCTCAGCCTCCAGAGTTGTGAAAAATATATTTTTGTTGTTTAACCCACCCACTTTCTGGAATCGTCTTATGGCAGCCTGAACACACTGATACACCCCAGATATGCAGTATGTTTGCTTATGTTCTGTGGCCCTTTGGAGCACTAAAAACCATTATAATATCTAGATTTTAGATCCTCAAGGAACAAGTTTTCCCCTCTGGGAGGTGATAGTGCCCGCATTTAGGATGCATGATCCAGAGATTTCCAGCCTCTCTTCCTCTGGGGCGAGATCTTGTGCTCATACCCCCGCAGCAGCTCTAAACGGAATCACCTGGAACCCACCCCTCTATCAACCAGAGGCTCGTCGGAGACTTACTGAGACTCCTGCTATAGAAGCCCAGATGTCCCTTTATCGCACACTCACCATAAACGCAATCCACCTGTATCCAAAGTAACTTTTCCTGGTGCTTGATCAACCCTTAGCCATTGTCCTAGACTGGACTCCTCCCCATTCCCAGGGCTTGCCTCTTCTCAGATGTCATTGCCCCTGAGGCCCCAGCTGCATAAAGCCTGCTTCCAACCCTGTTGCAAGTCCTTGAGTTTTTCATGCTAACGTGGGCATACAGTAGACACAGAGGTAGTGTGAGCATACAGCGTAAGCTCTAGAGCTGTGTTCCCAGTCCCACCAGCCCACTGACACGTGGTGCAGGGATGCCATGTAGGAGAAGAGCTTGGTCTCTCATGTCCTGTAGGTCCATTCCTATTTTCTTCCCTTGAAAGCCAGACACTAACTGGTATAAGTGTGTGTCCTCTTGGGTTTTCTCCCACACTTCATGTTCACGACAGCCCTATGAGACATACATAAACACATCTCCACATTTCAGATGAAGAAAAAACCATGCAGTTAATACATGCTGGATCCAGCTCTTGAACTCTGGGATCTCTGGCTACAAAACCAGTGTTGTTATCTTGGGCATTATGCTATTTTCCTAAGAGGTCCTCCAAGTCCCTCCTAAAGAGAGGTAATAACTTATTCTTTCCTCTACCTTATTTCTGTACAGGTACCTATATTTATTTTTTCATGTAGTCATTCATTTATCAAATATTTATTGTGTAACTCCTGTCTCATAGGAACTTTGAAAATTATTGGCATACTATGATGAAAAGCACCATTTCTGCTTCAAAAGAACTCTCAGTTGATGAAGGAGATGGGCTAATGAATGAATAACTGTAACACTGTGTCTGATACGTTAGTGATAAGGACAAGCATAGGAAGCTGCAGGAGAGGCACCCAACCCCGTCTGGCTGGGGGTGCGGAAATGGCAAAACACCCAGAAAACCTTCTTTGAAGTGGTGAATCCTTCTGTATCGCATTGGATGTTCATGTGTCTTTCTCTCCACTCTTTTACTCTGTAAGCTACTCAAGGGCTGGAACTCTCTTTTCCCTATTGGATTTTCCATTACTAGCTACTGTTTGGCATATTGTCAGTGCTGGACAAATGCTAGCTGTCCTGAATCTCAGAGCATTTCCCCTGCTATTTGCCACAGGTTTTATGTGCGTCCCTATTCTATTTGTGTCTTAGAACTTTCAGGATTGAAAGACACGGCAGCCAATTTGATCTAACTGAAGTGCAGAGCAGTGATTTATTATGAGGATACAGAGACGTATCACGGAAATCAGGTGTAGAAATGCAGCTCGTCCTCAGGGAAAACTAGGATGAGAAACTGGAAAAATGTCAGAATTCTCTGTTTTTCATTCCTGTATCTCTTGCAGAAGTGCTATAACCTTCTTTCTCTCTGGTGTGGAACCCAGCCACTCTTTACCTCCCAGGTTTAGGTACTGTAGGTTCAGCAGTTCAGCTACAACTCAACTTCTCCCAGCCTCAATTCTAAATTCCCCGGAGACAGTGTGGCACCGGCCCAGTTTGGGTTAGTAAAAAGATGGCGATTGGCAACCCATTCATTTGGCAATGAGAGGGGGTGGTGAAGAGCAGTTCCCAGAGAAAGGGAACATGGTTATGAACTGCACAGACACCTTAAGAGATGCCACCTACCTGGGCAGTTGACAAAAATGTCCTTAGAATTAAGTGTGGCAGGACACCTGTCTCAGGACACAAGACATTAGTAACAGGAGGAAATGTTTCTTTGATCAAATTTAAGACCCTCTGGAGCCATGTGCTCACAATATCCAGGCTTCCTGAGGGTCTCCACTCCTTGTTACATCAATTATAAGCCAAATGACAGGAAGACCTATTTATCAATAAGGCATTCCCTTGGTTTACCTCCATTGATAAATTATAATTCTTCACCAGGAGTAGTATGTCATGTTGTTCTTGGACCTTCACATAAGGATATATTGGTGGAACTTCTAGCTCTTTCAATAGCATGAGCAGAGTTAATGGAGAGGCATTCTGACCCTGTATGAGAACACATGATAGGCAGAATAAAATAAACAGATACAACAATTTTTAAAACCAATCTGTGGCTGGATTCAGAAGACATAAAGATAAATACCCAGCTGACCAGGATTTATAAATACAGAGAATCATATCCAGAGTGGTTATCAGGATAACAGACCTACATATAATTTTTAAAGACAAGAGACTGAATTCTTACCACTAATGTGGGAACTTAAGACACAGCATAGACCGCCTATCGGAACAAATAAAAACTGTAAAATGGAGTTGTTTCAATAACTCATAATGCATAGGACTTCCATAGAAAAATAACCTCGGCTGAAGATGTGTCTACAATAAAAAATTACAAATTACGTGAGGAAGTTGTCCACTGTTAGGGAGAATCAACTAATTCCACAAACAGGAGGAGCGACACAGAAATGAACTTGAGATTATAAAAAGGCTATTACGTAAGTGTGTTTAAATTGACTAAAGACTTCATGAATGAGGACAGGAGTATAAATAAAAGAACTGGCAATTTTGATTTCAAAAGCAGGAGTTCTAGAAATGAAAAATGTGGCAACATAAACCTCAATGGATAGGTCTAAACAGTAGATTGGATATATGGGGGGAGGAAAGGGTAGAGGGCAGAGAGAGAGAGAAAACTTCAAAGAAATAATACTGATTGCTGCCCAGAATCACAGAGAATTGGAAAATAAGAAAGGTCATTAAAAGACATGGAAGATAGAATGAGAAGGTGTAAATAATTTACTAGATTTTTCTGGAAGGAAAGTCTAGAATGAATAGGAGAAAACCTATGTTATGGTCTTCAATTTGAGCTATTAATAAAAGACATGAATCTTCAGATTGCAAAATTACATTAATTCCTAAGCAGGTAAATAAAAATAAACACCTAAAAACATCGTAAATAAACATGAGAAGATCAAAGAAAAAGTGAAAACCTTAAAAACAACTAGAGGGAAAAGAGACAGATACAAAGGAGCAGTAATTCCACTAAGCGAAACATTCCTGTTAGTAATAGCAGGTGTTAGAAGACAATGAAATATCTGCAAAGTGTGGAGGGAAAGAACTATCAACCTACAATTGTGTACCCAGCAAACCTACTATTCAGGAGAAAAGGGCGAAGACACAGAGCATGTTTCGTTCGTAGAACCTTGCTGTAATAATCATCACACGATGGGCTTCAGGAAGAGAAATTGAAGCCCAGGAAGGAAAGAAATAGTGGGGTAAAGAGACAACTGTGAGCCAAGAGATTGGACATCATGTGAGTTAACCTGAAAGAAGACGACGTGGCGGAAAAGACGAATATGGCAGAAGGTAGAAAACAGAGTGGAACTGCAATTGTCCCGCAAAGTGACGTGGATGAGCAGAGGTCAAGTACTCTTGGGTACATCTAGACCTTGTCCATACTTTGTTAAGAAAGCATGGTAAAAATCAATTAGGAAATGCAAAATAAATTTGAATATTTTAGTAATCACAGTAAATATGAATAAATAAACTTGCCAGTTAAAAATCTGATATTTAAATTGGTTTAAAAAAACCCCATGTATATACTCTTTTAAAAGACAGACTTTAGATATAAAGACACCTGCTGACATAGCTGACTTGGTTTCCCTTTAATCTCTTGAGAACCCAGCATGAGGTTCTCAAGTGACCCTAATGAGGTCACAGACACTCCTTTCTCACAGTGGTTGCCAGAACTCACAGGCACACATGCTGGAGTATTGAGTGCCTTCTGTGAACAGGAAATAATAGCAATGTTGAAAATTGGACATGGCTAGATCTAGGATTCCAAGTATTTTAACGCTTTGTAACATTGAATTGAAGAACTGCTGATCCATGTTAGCCACAGGATTAGTTTCCACAGATGGCTGAGGATAAAGCATATGAAAGGACATATATATATCTCCGTTTAGAATAAAATGGACACATATAACAGCATATGGTATAGTTATTTTAATTATGAAGTTTCATCACACCATAATTAATGATAAAATAGAAATTGAAAAGACACGAAGGCATTAATTTGCTGTTTTAATGCTATGACATAAATCTCTTTCTTTCTTATTTTCCCTAAATCAATTTTTCCATGTTATTAGGCCATTCATATTGTGATCATGCACATCATTCTTGAAAGCCAGAATAAACAACATGCTGGGTTATATTTATGTAACTGCATGTAAACCAAATTCACAAATAATTGTATAAAATCAATATATTTACTGTATATTTACAATATATTTACTAATTTTACTAAGGCAAAATTAGATGGCTTTTGAAAATTTAGATAATCAAATCTCACTATATATTTATCTAAAGACATTATTTTTTATATTTTACTTGATCACTGACGTAAATAATTGAAGGGGAGGTTGGCCCTAAGGGATTTGGTCTGGCACACTCATAAATGTAAAGTATACAAGTTTATCTCCTGCCCTGGGGTTTGGAAGGCAGATTTGGAACACTGACACATTGAAATAAGCATTACAGATTGAATTTTTAGATAACCTCCCCAAATTCCCATGTTGAAACCCTGAAGCCAGTGTGATGGTAACCCCCAATGTGATGAGCTGGGACCTTTGGAAAGTAATTAAGGTTGGAGGAGGTCATGGGGCAGGGGTCGGCGGGGGGTTCATGATGGGATTCCTGTCCATGTCAGAAGAGGATGAGACCTGAGCGCTTTCTCTGCCATGTGAGTATGCAGGGAGGAGGCAGCTGTCTGTAAGCCAGGAGAGGACACTCATCAGAAGTCAAATCTGATAGCACCTTGATCTTGGCCTTCCACCCTCCAGAACTGTGAGACATAAATGTCTATTGCTTAAGTCATCCAATCTGTGGCATTTTGTTATAGTGGCCCGAGCTGACTAACACAGTAGGGCTCTCTGAGGAGGTTGGAATTGATAAGTGGATCAAATTGGAGGCACCAATTCATTCATCTCAGTTTTGTGCCCACCAGAAGACAATGTGGGAAGGAGAATGGGACTTTGGGTAGCCTGTGAACCATGTGAGCCTGAAGTTCTGGTGAGTGCTGGTCTCTTTGTCTGTATTGATAATGAGAATGATTAAAGCTAAATCTATCCTCATGTTTTGTTAAGCATTACAATGAGTAGCTTACCCTGTGTCTACAAGACATTTAGATCCTGTACTCTTGCCAGATGTTCCTTTTGGCTTCAGGTAGAAAATATTTGGTTAAGTGTCTTCCTCCAACTAAATGTCTTTGTCAACAGAGCAAAATATAAATCAAAATTGAAAGTGAAGTAGACACACATAAGTTGTTTATGCCAACAGGCAATAAAACACATGACTCAAAGGCATTTGTAGTAAGTTTTCTATTTACAGTATTTGTCAAGAGACTCATTTAAGCTAAGGTGGGTAGGGATCGTTTAGTTTCACACAACAGTGCTTCTATTTTAGTGCTCCTTGGTGTCTCTGTTTAGTCCATTCTTATTACTCATATCTCTGGACCAAAAACTGAAGACAGGGTAAAGTAGAATTTTTGAGAAATCAAGACATTGGGGAAAGGTTTTTAAGAAAACATCTTCAACAAAGGCCAAGTAGAGATGATAAACAATGAATCTCTGTGTGAAAAATATTCCATAATGATTCAAGTATTATATGGGATTCAAAGTATCACTATATATAAAGATATCAATTATTTAAGGGGAGATTTCTAAACAAATATTCAAATTTTAAGATATAAGTTTCCTTTGGGATATTCTTCTTTTTAGCATTGGCGGAAAGTGCTTTATTTTCATGTTTTTGCTGAATATTTTTTATAGTCACTAACAATAATCTTGTCATATCAAAGAAATTTATGTCAATATTTCCCTAGAGAGAGGAAGAGAGAGTATGATAAAGAACAAGTCCATGCAAATCATTTGGGGAAATTATGGAATCATGTATATGATGCTTGAAAGGGACTAAATTTTACATCAAACCATAATTTCTCCAGGTAAACTTTGACAAGATTGCAAAGGTGGTTGCCTTATTACTTCTGATTATTCATAAGAATAATCACTATTCATTAGCCCATATTTATTAAGTGCCTGGTCTGAAAACTTTGTATGTGTGTCTCCTTTGGTCATCTCAATAATTCACAAGGTAGCTACTATTAATATCTCCACTTTCCAGGAAAAAAAAAAAAAAGGACCACACATGTAATTGCTATGTTAGGGCTACCTTGATATTCTCAGTAAAGAGATTTTCCAAAAGGGTTCTAAAATAAAAGTTACCTCTATAAAAATCCTTCATGAGTATTTCCATGAAAAAGATTATTTCCCCAATATTCATGTATTCATATATACTTAAATATATAGCTTAAATTAAGCTAATGAAGATACAAACATATCTTGCTTAGAGAGGTAGAGTTGAGAGATGCTGATTAAGGGCAAATGTAGATTCTGTTTTCTTTTGTTTTGTTCTGGAAGTCTTTGCCATTGTAATGAGCTCAAAGCACATAGTAAAGTGGAATGAGGAAGACCAGTGGACGGAGGCAGCTGGAAGGATTTTCTTGTCCTCTCTGTCTGATGAGTCTACAGACACTGGAATTTATTTACCTACTCTTGTCCCAACTTAGTTTCCCATTGAAATGGGTACACAAATGTTTTTCTTAAAGACGATTTGAAAAAACAAACAAACAAAAAGACACATTGACTCTGAAATAATATTCAACAGAAATCATTGGATTTGACCCAGGCTGCCAGATTTCCCACGGTTTTGCCATCTCAAACATGGCGGCTTGGGTTTGTAACATAAGTTGGTGATATTCATTGGATGCAAACTTTGAATTTATGTGTTATTGAGCTCAGGAACACTTCCCATAAATCTTATGAAAGTTTGGAATATGTTCTAGAATTCTGTAGGTAAAGTCTTCAAGTCCAAACTTTCATTGCAAAAGTTTTGCACAAATCTAATCACCAGCTTAAATTTGTGACACCCTCTTCAATTTTAAGGTAGGAAGATTTAACAAAAGTAACTAAATTCATGGCAAGAGAAAGGAAAGCAGGGAGATATGAAGAATTTAACATTTATCTGAGCATAAATATTGGAAATTATTGCAAAGGGAATATAGAAAATGACTAAGTTAATGACTTGTTTTCAAGTTCTAGGAGAAAGGCAGTGCTTCCTTTTTGAAAAAGAAATTGTCTGCATGGCCCTTTTTTCATTTTGTCATATTTTATTTTGATTTAAAATTTTTCTGGGATTCTATAGTTTTGCTGTCTTCTATGCACTTTCCAATAAATGATCTATTTATTTACATGAAAGGCAAGATTTGCTAACGCAAAGGCAACACGAAAGACTTTTTCCTACCAATTTTCTAATGAAAGTCAAAGACAGGTTTTTTTTTTTATTTGGTTCTAAGTTTCATTTGCTTAAAATGAAAAATGTATTTTAAAACTAAATAAAAAATATCATATTATCAGTATTTCTGGCAGCAAGTGAATGAATACTTATTCTGAATAGATCCCTCTGAATGGCTGCTCTATAACTACCGTGTTTTGTTAGAAAAGTATATTAAAAAGTAGAAACAGCGTCATGAATGAAGAAAAGGGATAGAAACAAAGTATAAAATATGTAATCTTTTAAAAGGACCTTATCAAGGAAAATCTTAGTGAAACTTTTAATGGGAGAGTCACACAATCCCAAAGCTTTCCCATTTCCTATTCAATGAATAATTTACTTTTTAGATGAGATTTGCCAACATTATTGCAGAATAACTGTAATTGAAAATTATTAAAGCTCTATCTTTATTGCATTTTAAAACCTGTGCATTTGGTTTGACCAGGTCTGCCTCATCATTAAGAGTTTTGAAGAAACGCAAAATCTCTGTCTCCTAAAGAATAAAGAGCAAAAACTTTAATTGCTTTCTTGTTTCCCACAAAGATGCTAATATGATGAACTGAATGTCAGAAATAATAAGATAAAATGATGGTGTACACCCTGAGAGGAGAAAATAAAACATCTTTTTATGTAAACTGTCACCAGAACCTCAAGGAAACTCTTTGCTCTTTTCCTGCCCTGACTTTGAACTGCTTCATTAAAAGTAATTTTGTTTTTCAGGAGGATAACACCCACATTATTCTATTAAAAATTTTAAGAGAAATCTTCAATTAAGAGGTTATTGTTGTCTGAAGGATTTTTCCATAGTCGGTTGGTAGCTGAAAATGTGATCTTACCAAATTCGAATGGAAATATGACATTCATCACGGTTTAAAATAGATAAACGTCTTATCTGTTTGAAATGCCAGTGAACTTGGTATTATTTATCAGATACTTTGAAAATGTTGGAATTTTCAGAGAAGGAAAGAATTTTCAAAACGGAGAGAAATGAATCATCAATTCTTCCTGCCTTCAATTGATTGAAAAGCTAAATTATACAGAGATATTTATAGAGCCCTTGTTCCATGCAGTATTTTGGCTTTTAAAGTTGAGAATAAACAAGGGATGGTGGACCTCAGCTATGAGCCCCTTCAAATCTTCCTTTCGGTCGGTCCAGGGAAACAGATTGTAAAACCCTTCTCATTGGCCAACAAACTCCCACCTACAGCTTGTCTTGATCTCAATCTAGGTACTACCTGGTCCATAGTCCAACCTGATAAATGTTTAGATACATAAATACATTTAAACAACTTAGAAGGAAATCTAATTTAAATTAACCACCAACAAATTCTTAATAGGAAAAATATTCCTAGCAATTTATTTACCTAATAAATTTGTCCTCTAGAGAATTTTTTCTTAATGGACACACGACAAGTATACTGGACTTGGGCCATGGAAATCACTTTGCAACTGCAGCAACAGCGATCGGAATTACCAGATATTTTTCCAGTTGTTGTTCCATTGCCCATATACAAACAAGTCCAACTGTACCATTAAAAAAGTTTCTGTTGACCTGAGACACCCGTTAGAATTATTTTTTGGCCGAACTGTGTTCTGAGAAATATTAATCGTCAGAAATACTCACCATAAGAGAGTACCAGATCAAATATTCTGTGGAAATCTGAACCTTGAATTATACTTGTGATTAATAAAAATACATGAGCATTCAGTCGGGTGAGGTGGCTCATGCCTGTAATCCTAGCACTCTTGGAGGCCAAGGCGGGAGGATAGTTTGAGCTCAGGAGTTCGAGACCAGCCTGAGCAAGAGCGAGACTCTGCCTCTACTAAAAAGAGAAAGAAATTATCTGGACAACTAAAAATACATAGAAAAAATTAGCCAGGCATGGTGACACATGCCTGTAGTCCCAGCTGCTCAGGAGGCTGAGGCAGAAGGATAGCTTGAGCCCAGGAGTTCGAGGTTGCTGTGAGCTAGGCTGATGCCATGACACTCTAGCCCAGGCAACAGAGCAAGACTCTGTCTCAAAAAAAAAAAAAAAAAAAGAATACATGAACATGTAAAAAGCTCTGAGAAGTTCTGCATTCTGTTCTACAGAAAAAAAAAAAAAACCTGTTCTACATTGTTCAATGCCACACTTCAGAAACTTATTTAACCATGGCAACATCCCCCTTTCCCCAGGTTGTTTTTTTTGTTGTTTGTTTGTTTATTTTTGCCATCTTGTATCTACTTGCTTCCTTTGCAACTAATGTTCTGGGGTGCTTGCTTTGACAATATTCCTCTATTAAATAACCCTTGTTAAGGTAAATATCATCCCTATTTTGCAGATGAAGAAACTGAAGCTCAGAGAAGTTAAATAACCTGCTTGTGGACATACACCCCTTAGGTTATACAGCTAAAATTTGAAGCCCCAAGTCTGAAGTCTATCCTATCATCTGGGACTGTGGCAAAGAAACACAAAGGACATACACTTATTTGAATATATGGACTATTTCTAGCTAGACTTAGCAATCGTACATTTTATTTTCTGTGCACTCTTTCCTGGATTTCTTTTCTCCTTATGTTCATGCCATTGGAATTTTGTAAGAAAATCACTCTTATTACATACAGTATATTTGCTTAGAAGAAAGTAAATGAATTCCATGCAATATAATAATTAGGACTAGGCCCAAATAGCACATGGAACACATAATTTTACAACCAATCTGTAAAGATATGGAGTCAAGAAAAGCATGTATTTGGAGCTGGGAATGATATTCAGTAAAATATTGTGAGTAAATAGAGCAACATGAAATGAAGGAATCTATTGGCCTGAAAGGACCCTGTTTAAGCCAATTTCAGAAATATTTAAAAGGTTCGATTCTTTATGTATTACAATATTAAAATAAAGGGTACATTGAGGAAAAAAAACTTCTAAATGCATTAAAAGATTCCTCTCATAGTGAGAAAAAATAGGTTTTTAATTAGTGTGTGACATGTTGTCTACCTCTGTTTTCTCTGTATACCTGTGTATGTTTGTGGTTAGGAAAGCACGAACATGAATATACAAACATGCATACATATATAACTTAACTAATAAAAACGATCTTGTATCTGAATTGTTAAAATACCCATTTTAGTTATTTTAAATGTAATATAATTTTAGATTCTTTTAATAAATGTCCAGTGGATAGATGTATTATTATTATTATTTTTAATTTCCTGCGTCAGATCTAGGTCTTTGATAAATACCACAGACAACCCCAGAATCGTAGAATCGGCTTGACAGTTCTTCAATAAAGGGCTGTGTGGTTTTTTTGTCAGTGTCTTCCTTCCAGTGACAGCTGCTTTGTTCTTTTCTAGTCAGATTTTCTAGTTAACACATCAAAAGTGTATCTGTGTACACGGAGTACGAAGAAAACAGTTCAAAGAGGTAAGAGATTCACTTTTAACTGTTCGCCACATTTTCCCCACACTTGTCACAAAAGACATCTCATATGGAGGTTTTCGAACAAGGTGAGAAGTTCAGGATGGAGCCCAGGGATGTATGGCGTTTGGGGGCTAGTGTTTTAGAAGGCAAATTGGTCAAGCAACATGCTGAGGGACCCCAAATTAGTGAGAGCTAATCTAGGATAAAGAATTTGCATTTTCCCAAGACAATCAGGCTCAAGGGCTGAATGCAGGTTTTTATGTGCAATTTATTGTTGAAGACTGGTTTCTTCTTCTTGGCATACATGATGGCGTGCCATGATGGCAGTGTTTACCTGCTGTATGCGCGTAGCTCTGGAGCTGCTGCTCTCATCTGTGCTCACAGGAGCTCTTGCACATATACAGGAATGAAGTCAGCCATGCCTCCATGCTTAAGCAAATGTTCTTAGGGGTGAGACTCCTAGATCTTTTTGACTACAGTGGCTAAACTTGAATTGGTAGCGAAATATTAAAACCCCTGGAGAATGTCCTCTAGCACCTAGGTCCCTCTTGCAGCTCTCTCGTGGTGAGTGTCTGTTGAATCAGGGATGCAGTAAAGCAAACATTAGGTAGAAGGCAG
The DNA here is from genome assembly GCA_963575035.1 of Avahi laniger. Classification (NCBI taxonomy): domain Eukaryota; kingdom Metazoa; phylum Chordata; class Mammalia; order Primates; family Indriidae; genus Avahi; species Avahi laniger. The sequence goes on from CAUYSK010117736.1 coordinate 20,025, forward strand.
CCTCCCCTCTCCTCTTCCCAGGCAGACCGAGTGTGAGCCCTGAGTACAGGGGATGTCTAGAAAGAAACTTCCTTCAGTAAGTCAGGTCGAAATAGGCCAACCCCGGATTGTACCACATGTATGTTTTTAGTATCCTGAGTGAAGCAAAGGCAATAAATGTTTATTTTAAAGAATTTTTACGTTTGATCTTTTGACAAGGCATCAGAGTAGTCATCATGAGAAAAATAAGAACTTTGTTGGACTTTCTTAGGCTTACTTTATAGTTGAGCATGGTTTTTAAATTTGAGTTATGTAAGCTTTTTAGTACTTAGGGGCTTTCAGTCTTAAGCTAGCCCAAGCCAAAGCTGTACGCACAGCAAGGAAACGGAAAAGCCCTGCTATTCTGAGTGTCTGCCGTGGTCCTGGTACTGTCGTCGGCAAGAGGGAGGCAGGAGAGGGTCAGGGAAGGGAAGGGGACTGGTGGCAGACTGCCTGGAGTCAACTGAATCAGCCAAGTGGCTCAACTCCTTTAAGCTTAAGTTCTCTCATCTGAAAGTTGGGGTTCCAATGATCTCACACTCTAACAACTTGTTGTCGTTTTTGGAAGGGGATGTTATGTATGTAAAACAGTTGGCACAGTCGAAGCACATGGCTTGAATCTCATAAGAGACTCAGAGGGACAATGACTTTGACCAGAGTCTCCACAGACCTGGGATATAATGAGTATCTGCTGGGTGCCAAAGATTACCCTATCATAGTGCTTCAGCAGGACACTGACTTTGGAATCTTTAATAAGAAATAAGAGGTGTCAGTCATTGAGGATTTTATTTTCACTTACACTATGCAGTCTGCCACCCAGAATGTTATGTTCTTTATAATTTTACCTCTATCCTATTAATTTTCAATTACTAAAGAACGTAAAAAAAAGATACGCTTGTTAACAAGCATAAAATCGCATTATGAACATTTAAAACAATAATAATTTAAGCTAACATTAAATGTCAATAGGAAAACTAATAGGAAAGAGAAGGCCATGCATTTTATTCAAGATAAAAGCTGTGAAACTGAACATTTGCCTCCATTTTGGGCATGTATTCTGTAAATTGTTTTTCTTTAAAAATCATGGCTTCAGAATAGATAACTTTGAAAGATTCATTTTTTAAGCTCTCAAAATAATATTACTTTGCAACATAAATATTTTTCATCCTGGGGCGTGACTTTTGAATGTACTACAATTAATAGCAATGTTGTTCAGTGTTTGAATCTTCTGCCAAGTTTTTCCACCCTTATTATTCTTGAATGTTTTTGCAATATTTTGTTTTATACAGTATTAGCCTCACCTCCCTGGGGCATTCCAAATGGTGTTTTTAGTTGGGAGGAATACTCTCTGTGGTTCCCAACTCACTAGTCTTCAGAATCATCTAAGGTACTTAAAAATAATCCCTAGCATCTACTGCATAACTCTTAGATCAGTAGTCATTGCCTCAGAGCCACTCGGAGGGCTTGTTCGAGCACAAATCGCTGGACTGTACCCACAGACTTCTGATTCAGTGGGTCTGGGAAGGGCCCCAAGATCCTGAATTTCTAACAAGTTCCCAGAGGCTGCTGACACTGCTGGAGTAGGGACCATAGTTTGAGAACCACTATGCTAGATCATGCTTTTCTGGTAAACTTAGTTTTTAAGGTCCCCCAAGGTGATTCCAGTGTTTAGCCAGGCTTGAGAACCGTGTTCTGGTAATAGTTTCCATGGCATAGTAATTGCTCACACGTCACCTGGGTAGGGATCTGAGCCAGGGAGTAGAAAGCCTTTAAAGTACCCTCAAGTTTGTGGGGAAGAACAGATCCCTTCTCAGGTATCTGAATATGTGCTGGGGGCAGTGGGGTGTAGAAGGGGCAAAGGCTCTAAGCTTTTGGAAGACTGCTGAGGATTCACTTCCCAAAATAATTTTGAGAAGATGTCAGAATGAAATGGAAACATCATGTATGAGGGTAAACTGAGCATACGGCACAGCACGTAGCATGGTGGGAGGGCAGGAAGTGAGAGCCTTTATCAGTATTGTCATGTCTGAACAGGATGGAAAGTGGCCCAGAAGGCAGACTCTAGGCCCAGCTTTATCACCGACTGAATACCCTGGGGAAGTCGTGATCTCTCTTGGCCGTGGTTTCGTGGACATTCATCTCTTGGGTTGATCACTGTGGTTGGTTACTCGATCGTCTGTCTCCCATATTGTGCTTTGTCCTATTCACTACTGTGAATAGAGCACAGAGCACAGAGCCCGGCTCATGAAAGTTTATTGAATGAATTAATGAAGTTAATGAATGTGTTTCTCTTTCATGCTCTACCCGTGTACTTGGCTCAGACTAGGTATTCTATAAATATGTGCTGAGTGAACTAATGAAGAAACCTGCAAGTTAGAGGTGTGACTAATCACAGGTTTTCATCATTTGGGGGAGAAATGTATATTTTTAAAAAGCTCATCTAGTAATTAGGTACTGGAGAATCACATATGCAAAAAATCTCCAAGTGTCCTAATGTCAGTTGGGAACATTTTCATCTGACGTGTAAGCATTCCTTCCTAGTTAGACTGCTAAAACAGTGTACCTGCCGAAGTTGAAGGTCCAATTCTCTATGAAATTTGCCTACAAGCAAGTATAGTAGAAATATCACAAGTGCATTTTACGATAAGGAAGTATCTATAAAAAGGATGTTTCATATAATTTTTTAAAAATTTAAAAACGAAGAATTCCTTTCTTTCTGTTATTCGGACTCACTGCTTTGTATGGCAAGACCGATTATGAAAAGCTGAGCAAGACTAAAAAATTAGGGTTTTAATCAAGTAAAATTAAGTGGAACATTTTGAAGTGTCAAAAATGGACAGCTTATATTATACTTATGTGAATCAACGCTTTAAATAATGACAAAGGCTGTACCACATAAGAGTGTGAGCTTCTATGTTCGTAAGAAGTTGGTATCTAGTCCAAAATTTCCAGAATAAAGATATAAGGTGCCATTTATTTTTATTCCTAAAAGGAAGAATAAAATGTTTATATCCATAGCTTTCCTGTCACTGTGATTATTTTTAACTTTTAGGCTCTTCTCATTACATTCCTCCTTCTAGGGAAGATAGTGGTACGGTCTCCAGGAAACAGCAGCCAGGATCAGGGTCAGGATCATAAACTGTCAGAATCAAATGAGTCACTAGTGCTAGATGGCAGATAAGAGGCCATGTGTTTTCATTCTCCATACCTAAACTCAAGGCAGACCTGGGAAGTCGATAGTGGCTCCATTTTCCAACGTAGCACCAATGAGATATAAGATCTCAGAGTCTTTTAAAAAATTATTTTTCTTAACAAGAAGAGATGGAAGATACTATGATTGATGAGCACTGGCAAATGGAATGAAATCTATTTGCTGTAACTGAATTAGTCCGTGCCCCACATTTTATAGATGACAGTTCATACTCTGGAGTACAAGGCATAGTAAGGACCAGCATGGATGAAGTCCCTGGATCAGGCATTTTATAGTTCACATGTGCGACCAATGGAATAGTCCATTCATTCATGTCCGATAAAAGAAAATAGCGTAAAGTGAGATGAATTTACTTAGGGAAGCCTTTCTCTTCCTGTTCCCAGTTTCCAGGCATTCTTGCCTTCCTGCTGATCCTGACATTTGGAATGCTGTACGCCACCCCATACAGGACTGTCTACCCCAGAAGTGGCCCAATTTCCCTTATTCTCTTTCCAAATCCAAATTGCCATTTCCCCATCTGATTAGCTGCCAAGAATGTCTAACTGATAAGTCCATCCCGATAGTCCCTGAATGGTATTCCAATGAATACCAGTTCAGCAAGAACAATATAAATGAGTTTCAAGGTTAAATATATATAGGAAATACTTTGCAGACCCTCCTGGAGATTCTTAACAAATATTAGCTCTGAAAAGTCCTGGGGCAAGAAACCACTTTAATATTTTAAACCATTTCATATTTTAAAAGGTAGCTTGATAATTCAAAAGACAATGATTGAAATAAGGACTCTAATGATTGGAATAAAGACATCATATGATTAGGGGATATGTCTGTATCTCGCACCTTTTAGGAATTTTTTTCTCTTATTTTAGAAACTCTCATTTGAAAGCCTGCCCTTTCCTATTCATCTTTAGATTGCCTAACTCTTTGAGAAAGGGAACCAATCCTTGGCTATGCTTTGGGGCTGACATGAGGCTGAGAGGTCCAGACAAGGAATTCTTTTCAATTAGGAGCAAGATAAGAAGCATTTGGGGCATGAAATTAACATTGTGGTTTATTACTAATGATGTCTATTAATAACCCTCAGTATCTCTCTTAAACATTTTCGCCTGTTATATCTGGTAGTGCAGGAAAGTGAAAAGTATTAAAAATGCAGAGAATTTATAGCAGTGTAGAAAGTAATATTTCACAAGGTAGGTAAATATAGTAATTTTCAATTCTAAAAACTGCCTTATAAGGTTTATGTAAGCATCAATTGCATATAAAACTTTAACACCCGGTCTGGCACCAATAAATATTTTCTATTAAAAATAACAGAAAAGAGCAATTTCTTTTCACATTTATTTGAGACTGGAGTTATATGTATCTGGCCTGTGTCTACATTAGACTGATTTAACGTTTTGATAAAAGTCACCTCTTTGGTAACTTATATGCTTCCCAAATGGTCAAAATAGTATGGTTGTCAAAATGTGGCTGAATTCTCTATTAAGTAACGGGCAATATTTATTAAGTACTTACTGTGTTCCAGGTTTTGCTCTAAGCTTTTCCACACTTATTCTATCATTTCATTTCCATAACAACCTTAAGAAGTAAACACGGTTATCATTACATTTATTTCCCAAATGAGGACCCTGTTGTTTAAGCAGAATTAAGTAACAAAGATCACACGGACATCAAGTGGTGCAAAACATTTGGGCATCTTTTAAAATGATGAGTTATAGCATATCTTTGACGTGGAAATAACTTTAGAGATGGTCTATTTTAAATACGTCTTTAATAAATAAGAATAACGAGGCCCAGAAAGGGATAGAATCTTGGTCTAGATGACCCAGCCAGTGGTCATACTCAGGCGTCTCCTCCAGCCTGTACATTTTATTCAATGATCTTGGGACTGCCTAGAGATTATAGTCTGTAGAGATGAGATTACCCCTAATTAAACATATCTCCAATCTAGTTGTAGCAGATTGTATTTTCCATAATGAATGGATCTGTATCTATATATTCCATCCCACATTCTGTTTTTCCAATATGATGTGGACACTGTTCCATCAAGAAATGGGGTCTTGTTCTCTCACTTTCAAACTGGTTAGACTATTTTTTCCCACTTTAAAAAATCATTTATTTATTTAATTTTATATATTTAAGCTGTACAGCATGATGTTTTGATATACGTTATATATAGTGAAACGGTTACTATAAGCAAGCGACATATCCATTATCTCACATAGTTAACTTTTTTACGTGGTTAAGAGCACCTAAAATCTACTCTCCAGCAAACTTCCAGCATACAGTATTATTAACTAGTCTTTGTGTTCTACGTTAGATCTCCAGATTTGTTCATCCTATGTAAGTGCAAGTTTTTGCTCTTTGACCTACCTCTCCCTGTTTCCTTCTCTCTGTCCCAGTCAATCCCCTATAACTACCATTCTATATTTCTATGCATTAGACCTGTTTAGATTCTGCATGTGCATAAGATCATGCAGTATTTTTCTCTCTGTGAATGACTTATTTCACTTACCGTAATGTCCTTCAGGTTCACCCATGTTATCACAAATGGCAGGATCTCTTTATTAGGTCTGAATAATATTTCATTATGTATATGTACCACAATTTCTTTTTTTATTCATCTTTGATGGACACTTGGGTTGTTTCCACATCTTGGCTGTAGTGAATAACGCTGCAATGAACATGGGAATGCAAATATATCTATGAGGTGCTGATTTCATTTTCTTTGAGTATATACCCAGCAGAGGAATTTCTAGGTCATATGGTAGTTCTATTTTTAATTTTTTGAGGATCCTCCATACTGTTTTCCATGATGGCTGTACCAATTTACATTGCCACCAGCAGTGTACAAGGGTTCCTCTTTCTCCACACCTCACCCATACTTATATCTTGCCTTTTTGATAATAGCCATCCTAACAGCTAAAAGGTGGGTTTAATTTCTCACTGTGGATTTGATTTACATTTCCCTGATGATTAGTGATGTGGAGTAACTTTTCATACACCCATTGGCTATTTATAGGTCTTCTTTGGAGAAATGGCTATTCAGGTCCTTTGCCCATTTAATTGGGTTATTATTATTTTTTTGCTACTCAGTTTTGTGAACTCTTACATATTTTGATATTAACTTCTTATTAGATGTATGATTTACCAGGATTTCCTCCCAATCTGTAGGCTGTCTTTTCACTATATTGATTGTTTTCTTTGCTGTGCAGAAGCTTTTTAGTTTGGGATAGTCCTGCCTGCTTATTTTTGCCTTCGTTTCTTGAGCTTTTGTGTGATATCCAAAAAACCATTACCAATGTTAAGGAGGTTTACTCTATGTTTTCTTCCAGAGGTTTTATGGTTTCAGGTGTTACATTTAGGTTTTTAATACATTTTGAGTTGATTTTTTTATTTATGGTATAAGGGTCTAATTTCATTCTTTTACATGTGGATATTCCATTTTCCCAACACCATTTATCGATGTGACTATTCTTTAAAAACTGGGTGGACTTTGTAACACAACCTATAGAATTTGACAGGAGTTATATTGGGTGATTTACAATGTTATTAGTTCACAATAAGTGATATGGCTTCTGTGTGGTCCTTGCTCCTTCTCAAGACTTCTGCCTTTGGAATCAAGAAAATATATTGCAAGGAATCCTAAGAAACATGGAAAAGCCTTGTGTAGGCATCACAGCTAACAGACCAATATGAAATCTTAGCCAACAGTTATGACCAGTGAGCCTTCAGATAATTCTACCCCTCAGCCACTGAACTTTCCTTCTGATGCCTCAGAAATTGTGGAGCAGAAACAAGACATCTCTACAATTCCTTCTTTGGATTCTGTGAGCACAATAACTGACTGTTTTGTGCCAGTGATTTTGGAGTAATTTGGTATGTAGCCATAGTAACAGGAATATACTTTGGTACCAGAAGTGGGGAGATACTGTAATAAAAATCTAAAATATATGAAAATGGCTTTGGGACTAAGTAGTAGGTGAGATTGGAAGGCCTGAAGACACTGTTAGTGGAGACCTAATGAGTCTGCAGGGTGATGTTGACCAGGACATAAAGGTAGCAGAAGCCAAAGGGCCCTCAAAGAGGCTGTTGGTGAGGTCTTAAAAGAAAGTGGGGACAATGATATTGGAAGCCGAAGGTCAGGGACCCTTGTTATGTAACGGTGGAAAGTGTATCAACACTGTCACCTGCAGAAATGTGGAAAACAGGAAATGTACCTGGTGAACTTGTTCCGTTTTCAAGTGAAATTCAGAGGAAACAGAAAGGAACCACACCTTGCCGAGCATAAAAGTAAACCTGTCTCTCATTTCAGACTCTCTAAGATTCTCAAATTAGAAAATGGTTTTTAGGTGGAAATCAAATCCAGAATACTGTCAGAAAAACATTTTATAACGATAAAACCAAGAGTGTGGCTATAAACCCTTTGTTAAGGCCTCAGAAAGGTTTAAGGTGGTACCTCAAAATAAACAATAGGGCTTAAAAAGATTTTAAAGGCATTGTTATCATACTAGTCTTACAGAAAGATCATTATCGAGAAATACTCCTCTTGAAGAGATTTGTGGCTTTTGTCTAATGTCATATGAATTAGTTCATAAGAAACATACAAATTTTTTAAAAGAATTTTATCCAGCCAGAAGGAAAGGGACAAAGACAGTATAAAGTGAAAGAGATTTTTGGGTTCCATGGGAAGGAAGCTGACTAAGAAAACAACTCAGCTGCTAGCACGTGCTACATTTTATGGAAAAAAAAATCTAACTCAGGTGGTGAAATCTAACCAAGAGCTATGATGGCAAATTCCCGGGACTAAGTTCTTATCAATGGGAGGATAGTATACACTTGTCCGGATTTTAGAACCGCTGTGGAACAGTGATGACAGTGTGTCTCCCCTGTCCCCCCTTTATGACAAGGGCTGTCCTTAGCAGGCATTCTATGCCTGTCCCACCGCTGAATGTTGGATATGTCTGGAACAGGAACTTATCTCTGTGCTTCACAGTCTTAAGATGTAGAGGAATAGAGTTGAGGTGCTATGGTTAAGGAAGTGCATCTGGGGAGCCTCATTTGCACCTGGACTTAAGCTGATTCTGGTGACAAGATCCTGGACTCTGAGCTGATTCTGCAATAAGACTTGAGGGTTTTGGGAGAGGAATGGTATATTTTGCATGTGCTAGGGTTGTGAATTATTGTGGCCAGAAGCAAACTGTGGCAGATGGCATTTCCAAAGTTGGCCATACAAATATACACCCCATGTGCATGCTATTCTTACAATGTGATAATGACATTTCTTTGTTCCCTCTGCTTGAAACTGGATGTAACTTGGTAACTGCCCTGAGCTATAGACTGCAGTGGAGGTGACGCTGGGCGACTTCTGAAGTTAGCACATCAAAGGTGATGTGGCTTCTGTCTGGCCCTCACTCTCTCTTAGAATGCTTACCTATGTAAGCCAGTTATCATGTTTTGAGGAAGCTCAGGCTCCATGGAGAAGCCAAGTATACATGTTCCAGCCAACAGTTTCAGCTAGGCTCTCAGCCAATAGCCAGCAAATCCATGAGCCATGTGAGTGGTTGAGCCCTTGTATGAGCCCAACCTTCAGTCTTCAAGGTCTCTGAGACTTCATGTACTTCAAAGCTTCCACCTCAGTCCTCAGGTATCATAGAACATAGACATGCTATTCCCTCTCTGTCCTGTCCAAATTCCTGACCTACAGAATCTGTGAGCATAATAACTGGCTGTTTAATGCCACTAAGTTTTAGGATAGCTTATTACTCAACTGTCTTAACTCTGGTCAATTAAAACTCTGGTCAATTAAAAAGGATCTTGAATGCTCATGTATACGACCATTATTTGGTAACCATTGAAATAAGTCGGGTGGTTTTGGCTGCAAGTAACAGAAACATAACTCAAACTAGTTTAAAAAATAGAAAATATATTATCTCACTTAATGGAGGTTGTACAAGCTCCAAGCATGGTATTCTCAGTGACTAAATGCTGTCATCAAGCAACTCAGACTCTTTGAGTTCATAGAGCCATTCTCCAAATAGCATTATCTCAGTCCAAAAGCAAGACATTTTTGGATGTTGTAAGTGTCCTTTACAGTCACAACAATATCTAGAAGACAGAAAGAGCCTTTCTCCCTCTGCAGTTCTCTCTTAGGAGTAAGAACTTTGCCTAGAAGGAGTCCCCAACCCCATGAGATTTCCCCGCACATCTCATTGCCAGTTGAAATTTCTTGTTGAGTAAGAGAATGGAATTACCATGGTTGGCTCAGCCAGTTGTCTGGGGCAGGATGAATGCAGGGAGCTTGCCTTTATGTCTACTATTTCCTTTTATTATTTATCACACTCCAATCACTAAAAGGAAAAACAGGGTTTGGTTAACTCAGGGTAATAGAATTTATGACTCTTGACCATGCTTATAAGTGGTCTACTTGTAATCAGATCTAGAGAATAAATAGGAGATGATGTGCAACATTTGAAATTTCTTTAAAGATAGCCTTTGCAAGACATGTCCTGTAAGACAACTTGAAGCTTCTCGTCTCTTTCACTGTGAATGTTTGCCACCAGTAGTGTCTGTGATTAACTGTGAGAAACAAGTATATAGGCACTGTGATATTGCGATATAAGAAGAAATATATATTTGCCTTCCCCTTCCCTTTACTGGTGCACAGCTTCTAAAACCTTTGCAATCTGTGAAGTGATATGGGTCTTTTTGTATGCTAATGAGGAGACTCCTGGCTGGTGTCCCCTAGGTAGCCTCAGGATGGGGGCTGGTTGCCAGGGGATCCAACCATGTGATTAGATCTTTCAGCCCCACCTCTTGACTACGGGTTGAACTGATTACCAATGGATAACGATTTAGTTAATCATGCCTAGGTAACGAAGCCTTCATGAGAACTCCACAGGACAGGATTCAGAGATCTTCATGTTGCTGAACACACAAACCCACGGAAGGTGACAAGCAGGAGAGGGCACTGGCACTCCGCCTCCTCATCCCATCCCTTGCCCTAAGCATCTTCTCCACCTGGCTATTCCTGACTTGTATTCTTTTATAATAAACCTGTACATGTAAGTAAAGTGTTTCCCCAAGTTTGATGAGCCATTCTAGCAATGTTTGAACTGGAAGGGGTGGTTATGGGAACCTCTGATTTATAGCTCGCCAGTGAGAAGCACAGATCACACCCTGAGCTTGTGACTGGCATCTGAAGTGGGGGCAATCTTGTGGGACTGAGCCCTTAACCTGGGGGAATCCGACAATATCTCCAGGTGGATAGAGTCAGAAATCAGTTAAACTGTAGGACACAATTGAGTTAAATTGTAGGTAGATGGTGTCTGCAAGAGAACTGATGTGTATCGAGAGTGATTGTGAGTATAAAAAGGAAAGGTTGATTTTTCCTTATTCAGGCACAAATACATGATCTACCTGTTAATTAATTTTCGGAAATATAGCAGTTAAAAATCCAGGCTTTGAGTTCAGACCGATGTGAGTTTCCTCATCTGTAAAGTGAAGATAATATTAATATTTTCCACCTTGTAGGTGGTTGTAAGATTAAATGAATAATGTATGTAAAGAACTGTATGTCCAAGAGTGTTCCTGACATATAGAAAGTACTCAATAAATGATTATTGTTATTGTTTTTTATAAAAAATACTCATTATGCCATGACCTATAAATTGCAGAAAAGTTTCAAGTGCATCATGGAGCTATCCTTGCTTTTCAAGTTTTTTTATTGACTGGTGTTGTGATAACACAATATTTTACCAACAAAAGAAAATATTTTCTAATGAATATATACTAAAAATAGCAGTCTGTAATAAGATGTAAACGTCTGACTTAACTTGCATGCTTTAGATTCAGACATAGTTATATTCAGCATAAGACATGAGAAAGGTATTTCATTCTTTAAATGTATATGACCTAACAATATATTACAGTATATGATTTAATATCAGGAAAATAGAAAAACATTTTATGACATATTTCTAATTTATTGTTATTTTATTACTTATACATATGATACATATTTATTTCTAAAACAAATATATCTCTTTGGCCACCTATTTTATTTTCTTAAGTTACAGGCAGTACATTACTCATGAATGGCAGAATATGTCAGTTATTTATCTTTCCAAAGTATCTAAAAGTGAATGAAGCTTGAATTGGGCAAGGAAGTATCATAAATTAAAAAGTGAATTCTCTGAGAAAAGCTGGAAAAAGGTTTGAATAAAATTAAAGTACATTTTGCCATAAAATGTAGCTGTCAAAGTGGCATGAACCCAAATATGAATTAGGATTGAATTGAATTTGTATTTTTATCTGCACTAAAAAATTGTTTTGAAATCATTGATCGTGTCCAACTTCAAATCTATATTTTTCTGATAACATGTCAATCAGGTATAAAGGTGATGAGAGACAATTTAAGCCTGTGCATTTATTTGTCAATAAAACGTGTGGTCTATCGGTTTTTTCTCAGTTGCATTGTTTTATCATGTCAATATTTCATAAGATTATATGACTGACTAATGGGAATAGTTATTACCACTGTTGATGTACTTTGAAAATAGCAATCTATATTTTATGGACCAGAAAGAGACAAAACCTTTACCTTTGACCTTACTGAGCATAAAAGTAAGTTAACGTAAATGAAATTTATCTCTTATTTCACCTATTCACAATTAGCTTCTAATAGCCTCAGGATTAAATGTTAGAACAGGTAACTTATCTTTTCTGGGTTTGTAAGAATGATTTATGGATCTTGAATAAAATTCTTCAAAAGGCAATTTAGGGAACAGAAATACCTTAATGCAAGCCAGAAAAACAGACAATGGGCATTTTTGCATGAGTCTTTTTCTCATTAAATTGATTGATGCATGTTCTCTGTGAACATCAAAGATAAAAACACATAAGCCGAAAGGAAAGCAGTCTTGTCTAATCCAAACATCCAGAGATTGCCACTCAGTGTTGGTGTGTACCCTTCTGGTCTTTTTTCCATGCATACACATTTCTTTTCCAAAATTTACTCTACATACTGTTTAATAACCTGATCTTTTTCCAAATGAAATTTTGTACTTTCTATGATATACATACACTTTATCAAGAAAATAATAAACCAAAGCAGTTCATTTTTACTATAAAATTTTTCCTCCATCTAATGCCTTGCTTCTTGAGTTTATCCACTTGAGCATGTGGCTTATACAGGTAGATAATTTGCTTGTATAAAATACCCTGTGTTCTCTAAGTGTTTTAAAAGGACTGATTTGTTGGTTGTTACAGTTAAGTTATAGTTAAATATACTTTTAATATAATATAAAGATTTTTTCATGTAATAAAGCTATATATAGAAGTAGAATTTTTTTTTTTTTTTGAGACAGAGTCTCACTGTGTTGCCCGGGTTAGAGTGCCATGGCATCAGCCTAGCTCAGAGCAACCTCACACTCCTGGGCTCAAGTGATCCACCTGCCTCAGCCTCCCAGAGTGCTAAGATTACAGGCATGAGCCACCATGCCTGGCCAGAATTAGAATATTTTAATCAGATTTCTATTTGTAAAAGATGGATAATAGCTAGATTCAGGCCCTGCCCCTAGCTATCACTCTGAATATTTGGGGGCAGCTGTGTGGTAGTCAGCTTCCAAGACGGTACCCAGTGATTCTTGCTTCCTGTTCTTCATGTCCTGGGGTGGTGCTCTTGCATACGGAATAGAACTGGCCTGTACACCAATAGGTTGTAGATGTGTGACTCTCAAGGCTGGACTATAAATGGCATTGCAATTTTCTTCCACTTTCTTCTCTTTTGTATCCTCAGTCTGGGGGAAGCCAGCTGCCATGTCATGAAGACATTAAGCAGATCTACGAAGGAGTCCATGTGTCACAGAACGGAGGCCTTTTGCCCATGTCCATCTGAGTGAACTATTAATACTTGGAAATGAATCCTCTGGCCCCAGTCAAGCCTTCGAATGATTGCAGCCCTGGCTGACAGCTTGCCTGCAGCCTTTTGTGAGACTGTGAGTCATAACCAACAGCTAAACTGCTCCTGAATTCCTACTGCACAGAAATTGTGTGAGATAGTAATTGTTTTCTTTTTGCTTTAGGCCTCTAAGGTTTGGAGGGTGATTTGCCATGTGGCAATAGAGAGCTAGTACAAACTGAAAGTGAAATGTCTGCTAAATTAACTCTATTAAGTATGCTCTGAATGAATAAGAACTTATGAAAACATTGTATTTCACTAAGAGCCCAGATGATGTTTAACTCTTTATATTTATTTAAAGAGTAGAATTTGAAGGGTAACAACATCTTTAATTCAAAATATTTTGTATCGTTAAAGTTTTGAATTGATCTAAGTTTTTTCTCCCTAGTTTTTTTAGTGATGACAAACAGAAGAGAAATAAACATTAATATCAATATTTCAATGATAGAGTCTTTACGTATATGTGATGAAACTTTTGATATGTTTCAGAAGAAATAAACATGAATATCAACATTTCAATGGTAGCCTTTATGGATATATGATGGTATTTTGAAATTTATATACCTTTTATTTATCAGAATTTTAATTATGAGTCATACATAATTGTTGTAATCAGGGAAACATGACATAGGAACACAAAGAAAAACTACATATTCTCCTTCTCTGCCTTCCATATTATGTCTAATGATAACAGTTTAGATAAACAGTTTAGGGTGGGTTCTTCCATAGTTCTCTGGTCATATAAAATTAGAAGTCCCAAAACAATAAATGTTGGCATGGATGCAGAGAGATAGGAACACTCATACACTGCTGGTGGGACTGCAAACTAGTGCAACCTCTGTGGAAGGCAATATGGAGATACCTTAAAGAGATACAAGTAGAACTACCATTTGATCTAGCAATCGCATTACTGGGCATCTACCCAAAAGAGCAAAAGTCGCTCTATGAGAAAGACACCTGCACCTGAATATTTATAGCAGCACAATTCACAATTGCAAAGATGTGGAAACAACCCAAGTGTCCATGAATACATGAGTGGATTAATAGAATGTGGTATATATATATACACCATGGAGTACTCTTCAGCTATAAGAAACAATGGTGATATAGTACCTCTTGTATTCTCCTGGATAGAGCTGGAACCCATTCTACTAAGTGAAGTATCCCAAGAATGGAAAAATAAGCACCACACGTACTCACCCGCAAATTGGTTTCACTGATCAACACCTAAGTGCACATATAAGAATAACATTTATTGGGTGTCAGGAAGGTGGGAAGGGGCAGGAGGGGATGGGTATATGCATACATAACAAGTGCAATGCACCCCATCTGGGGGATGTACATGCTTGAAGCTCTGACTTGGGGGAAGGAGGGAGGGCAAGGGCAACATATGTAACCTAAACATCTGTACCCCCGTAATATGCTGAAATAAAAAAAAAAAGACCTATTGGAATCAGGTCTTGGGTGGACAGAATGGCTAATGGGATAGACACATCATTGTGGGCTCATGAAGAGTGCAGAATGCAAGGAACTTCTCACTACATTAGAAAATTTAAGGGAAAAAACTGTAGGCTCAGGTTATACATCTTAGCTCAAGGGACAACAGAAGAACCAGGGAGTTTTTATAACTTGCTACAAAAGAATCTTATTTTTTACAGCCACAGGGTAGATATAAGCAAAAATGAGAATTGAAATCTGACCCTATGGACTGCTGAATTCATGCTCTTTTCTGATGCTTTATGTAAAAACTAGAGCATTAGATGGATAAGAAAGGGTACCTTGAGAACCAGATTGGTAGGAGTTTGCTGGAAGCAGTTTGTTGACTCTGAGTACTCTCAACACCCAAACCCCACTGCTAACCCTTTGGCAGCATAAATGGTCATTCCTACTCTACCTGAAGGGCGTGATGCTGCCTCTGTTGAAGAGCCCATAGTGATCTCACCTGAGGCGCTTACATTGCAAGGGGACATTAATTCTCCTCATTTCCCAAACCCAAACCTTCCGCTGCCTTTAGGCTACATTCCAGACTCTAGAGTCACATCAAACTCAAAGTCAAACACACAGGGGAAGGCCAGAACACTAAAAATAATTGCGGCATTTGCAGATTTACCATTAAAAACCCAGGGAAAAGCATAAAATGAATTTTGAAGGTGGTGAGCACAGAAGCCAGAAACAGTTTCAGTTCAAGCTGTATCTATCAATGTAAAGGTGCTTTCCAGAGACTCTGGATTCAGTGTGCTGGATATAGCTAGTCGTGGTTCCAAGTGTTTGCTTATTGGGTTGAGTGAAACTGGACTAAATGGTGACTGCCACTGAATGTGGTGTAAATCCCAGAAATTCCTTGGCATTGTAATATAGGAGAAGAAATTCACAGACATAGAAAGATGGGAGTGTTGGAATGGATTTCTCATGTTAAATAAAATTTATGGGAGTCTATTGGTTTGGAGTGAGCTCCTGCAATAGGTCCAACAGACCAGACCAAAATACAGTTACTCCTGCTGGAGGCTGAAACTAAGTTGTTCATCTGACCTTCTTAGAAATCAGGAGAAAAGGAGATTAATGGCCAACTCCCCGAACAAGCTAGTTTTAGCCAGCATGACTTTAAAAAGTCCCCTCTACTTTATCCTTTGCAAGAAAAGTAGCTTTGAAACAAACAATCCACTTTTTGTTCTCAGTTTCTGCTTTCCTCAGCCCCTTTTTGTCTATAAAACCAATATCCTCTGCTTGGTGCAGTGGAACAATCTCTCTATTTTATAGAATGAGTCTTTGCCAGATTCCAGACTCTCAGATAAAAGCCAATTAAGATCTTTAAAACTAAATTTGATGCAATTTTGTCTTTCGACACTCATGTGTGACCTGCTCACCCAACCCTTAACTATATTTTTCCAGAGGGCCCAGAGGACGCTTCCTTCATTAGGGCTTTGAGACATACATTGTAGTTCCACATGCCCAAACGCTTGAATGAAGCTCAACTCTTCTTTCTCTCCCATCCCACATCTAAGCCATCAGCAAACCATGCTGACTTTACCTTCAGAATACGTCCACAATCCAAACACATCCCGTTGCGACCACTGTTGTCTCTCCTGGTTACTACACTAAGCTCTTGCTTTGTCTTCCTGCATCTTCTGCTGGTGGTCCCCTTCAAGTTACCCTCCAAACAACAGCCACAGTGACCTTGTGTTGTGTCTTTTTTCCCAATTCTCTGATACCAACTGAGTTTCCCACAATTCAATTCAATTCTGACACTAACTACCCAGAGTTAGACAGACCTCCACAAGAGTTCTACTTCAGGATCACACAACAAATGGGCTCCCCAGGATACATGCACTTCTGAAAAACCAACTGCAAATTTAGGGGTTCCCACTGTCCCTGCCTCAGGTAGGATAATTTGCTAGAGTGACTCACAGAACTCAGAAAAGTGCTATACTTGCCAATACAATTCTATTATAAAGGATGCATCTCAGAAACAGCCAAATGGAAGAGATGCACAGGACAAGGTATGGAACATTGCGGGTGGGGTGTCCCAGAGCTTCCATGCCATCTCCGGGCACTCTACCGTCCCAGTACATCAATGAGTTCACCACCCTGGAAGCTCCCCTAGCCTGGTTGTTTCAGAGTTTTAGTGGAGGATTCACTACATAAGCATCTTTGATTAAATCATTGGCCATTGGTGAATGAACTCGATCTCCAGCCCCACTTGCCTCCCCAGAGGTCAGGGGTGAGACTGGAAGTTCTAATGTTCTAATCATATGGTTGGTCTTCTGTGTCCAGCCCTCACCCTAAAACTCTCTAGGGTTTCCCCATCCCATGAATCATCTCATTAACATATAAAAGACAATTCTATCACTTAGCAAATCCCAAGAGTTCTATGTCAGGCACCCGGTACAAAGGCCACATTTTTTTTTTTTATTGTGCCACATTGTGCTAAACCACAAGCCACACCATGTCACAATTCTGTTCAAAATCCTCATTTCTTTCAGAATAAAAGCCCAAGTTCTCACAATGGCCCACAAAACAATACCTCTGGCCCAAGGCCCTTCTCCTAACTAACTCCCCTCCAGCCATAAAGGCCCCAAATAATCCAGACAGATTCCACTACAGCCTACTGCACAGTGGTTGCCTCTAACTGATCGCTCCATCCCAAGAAACCAAGGTGGCTCCTTCCCTCTCTCCTTTTCTCAAGGCCACCTGAGTGGTAGTGCCTTACCTGGCCTCCCTATTAAAATTGTGACTCTCTTCTTACACCCCATGTTCCCCTTCTCTGCTTTACTTTCCTCCAAGCTCAAATCACCAACTTGCATACCATGTGTCCTACTGTGTTTATTATCTGACTACGCCCATTAGAATGGATCTTTTTCTCCTTGCAGTTCTTCTTTTTTAAAAAAAAGTATCGAAATATAATAGTTGTATATATTTTGAGGGTACATATGATACTTTGATAACTATATAAAGTGTGATGATAAAATGAGGGTAATTGGGATATCCATCACCTCAAACGTTTGTCATTGCTTCGTGTTGGAAACATTAAAATTCTTCTATCTATTTTGAAATGTACAATAAATTATTGATAACTATAATTTTTAGTGGTGCTATTGAATACTAGAACTTATTTCTTCTATCTAAGTGTAGTTTTGTACCCCTTGGCCAACTTCTCTTCATCTTCCCCTTCCCTTCCCAGGCTCTGGTAACCACCATTCTCCTTTCTACCTCCATGAGATCCACTTTTTAGCTCCCACATATGAGTGGAAACATGCAATGTTTGTCCTTCTGTGCTTGGCTTATTTCACTTAAAATAACAACCGCCAATTCCATTCACGTTGCTGCAAATGACAGAATTTCATTCCTTTTTCACGGCTGAATAATATTTCACTGTGTGTATGTATATACCACGTTTTCTTTGTCTATTTATCCATGGATGGACACTTGGTTTGACCTCATCTCTTGGCTACTGTGAATAGTGCTGCAATAAATGTGGGAGGGCAGATGTCTCTTCAATATACTGATTTCCTTTCTTTTTGATATACACCCAGCAGTGGGATTGCTGGATCATATGGTAGTTTTATTTTTAGTTTTCTGAGGACCCTCCATGCTGTGTTCCATGCTGGCTGTATGACTTTACATTCCCATCAACAATGTGTGAGTGTTCCCCTTTCTCTGCATCATCTCCAGCATTTGTTTTTTGACTTTTTGATAATAGTCATGCTATCTGAGGTGAGATAATATCTCTTTGTGGCTTTGATTTGCATTTCCCTGATGATTAGTGACATTAGTGATATTAATGATATATTTGGTTATTAATCCCTTGACAGATAGATAGTTCGCTCATATTTTTCCCATTCTGTAGGATGTCTCTTCACTTTGTTGATTATTTTCTTTGCTATGCAGAAGCTTTTTAGCTTAATATGATCCCAATTGTCTATTTTTACTTTTGTTATCTGTGCTTTTAAGGTCTTATCCAAAAAAAAAAAAATCTTTTCCCAGACCAATGTCCTATACCATTTCCCTGGTGTTTTCTTTTAGTAGTTTCTTAGTTTCAGGTCTTACATGTTGACTTTTCTATATGGTGAAAGATGGGGATCTAGTTTCATCTTTCTGCATATAGTTATCCAGTTTTCCTGGCATTGTTTATTAAAGAGACTGTCCTTTCCCCAAGGTATGCTCTTGGCACCTGAATTTTTTTCATGAGGGGATGTTGAATTTTAAAAATGCTTTTTCCACATGTATTGAAGTCATCATATGGTTTTTGTACTTGACACTGTTGGTGTGATGTATCGTATTTAATGATTTATTTATGATGGACCAGTCTTGCATCCCTAGGATACATTCCACTTGACCATGGTGAATGATCTTTTTAATGCATTGTTGAATTTGGTTTGTTAATAATTTGTTGATAATTTTTGTATCTATATTCATAAGGTATATTGGCCTATAGTTTTCTTTTTTGTTGTGTCTTTGTCTGCTTTTGGTATCAGAGTAATGCTGGCCTTGTAGAATCAGCTTGGAAGTATTCTCCCCTCTTCAATTTATTTGAAGAGTTTGAGTAGAGTTGGTATTAGTTCTTTTTTAAATGTTTGGTAGAATTCAGCAGCGAAGCCATCAGGTCCTGGGCTTTTCCTTGATGGGAAATTTTTTATTATGGCTTCAATCTCATTGCTCATTATTAGTTTGTTCAGGTTTTCTATTTCTTCATGGTTCAGTCTTGGTAGGTTGTATGTGTCTGGGAATTTATCCGTTTCTAATAGGTTTTGCAGTTTGGAGGTGTATAGAGTTGTTCATGATTCTTTGTATTTCCACAGTCTCAGTTGTAACATCTCCCTTTTAGTTTCTGATTTTATTTATTTGAGCCTTCCCTCTTTTTTCTTAGTTAGTCTAGCTAAAGGTTTATCAGTTATCTTTTCAACAAAGCAACTTTTCATTTCATTGATTTTCTGTATTTTTTAATTCTCATTTTCCTTTATTTCTTCTCTGATATTTATTATTTCTTTCCTTTTACTAATTTTGGGTTTATTCTTACTTTTCTAGTTCCTTGGTGAGTATCATTAGGTTGTTTATTTGAAGTCTTTCTACTTTTTTCGATGTAGGCAATTACTGCTATAAACCTTCCTCTTATTACTGCTTTTGTTGTATTTCCATTTTCATTTGTTTCAGGAATTTTTAAATTTCCTTTTTAGTTTCTCCACTGACCCATCAGTCATTCAGGAACATGTTGTTTAATTTACATGTGTTTGTGTAGTTTTCATTGTTCCCTTTGTTATTGATTTCTAGTTTTATTGCATTGTGATCAGAAGAGATACTTGATGTGATTTCTATTTTTTTTTAATTTGTTGAGACTTGTTTTGTAGCTTAAGAAATGGTCTATTCTGCAGAATGTTCCATGTGCTGATGAAAAGAATGTGTATTCTGCAACACTGGATGAAATATTCTATGAATGTCAGGCCTATTTGGTCCAGTCTGTAGTTTAACTCCAGTGTTTCTTTTTTACTTTTCTATTACTATCTGGAGGCTCTGCTTATTACTGAGAGTGGGTACCAAAGTCCCCTATTATTATTGTATTGCAGTCTATCTCTCCCTTTAGATCTATTAAAGTTCTTTTATACACTTTTTTTATACAATGGGTATTCTAGTGTTTAGTGTATAGATATTTATAATTGTTATATCCTCTTGCTGAATTCACCACTTCATCATTATATGGTGAACTTCTTTGTCTCTTTTTACAGTTTTTGATTTGTAGTCTGTTTTATCTAAGTATGGCTACTTCTTCTCTTTTTTGATTCCACTTGCGTGAAATAACTTTTTCTATCCCTTCCCCTTCAGGCTACATGTGTCGTTATAGGTGAAGTCAGTTTCTTGATAATCCACTTCACCTTCAGTTGGCTCTTTTTTCTTGATCCATTCAGCCACTCTATGCCTTTTAATTGGAAAATTTAGTCCATTTACATTCAGTATTATTATTAATAAATAAGGACTTACCACTGCCATTTTGTAGCTTGTTTTCTAGTTGTTTTGTAACTCTTCTTTCCTCCCTTCTTCCTTTCTTACTGTCTTCCTTTGTGGTTAAGTAATTTTCTCTGGTAGTATGTTTTTAGTTTGTTGCTTTTTATTTTTAATGTATCTATTATAGATTTTTCTTTGGTGGTTACCATAAGGCTTACAGAAAACATTCTATAATTACTAATTATTTAAAACTGATACCAACTTAACTTTGATCAAAACAAAAGTAAAGAAAAAAGAAACAAACACAAAATATCTAATTCCCACTAATTCCCTTCTCTCCTACAATTTGAATTTTTGATGTCACAATTTTCATTTCTTATATTGCCTATCTCTTAACAAATTACTGTAGTTATTTTTAATAGTTTTGTCTTTTAGTCTTCTTAGTAAAGATATAAGTGGTTTACACCCCACAATTATTAATACAATATTACTCTAACAAACAGATCCTTTTCTTTTAGTTTGAAGAACACCCTTTAGCATTTCTTGTAGGATAAGTTTGGTAGCACTAAATACCCTCAGCTTTTGTTTTTCAGAGAAAGTCTTTCTCTTTCCTTCATTTCCAAAAGCATAGCTTCTCTGGGTACAGTATTTTTGGTTGGCAGTTTTTTTTCTTCAGCACTCTGAATATATTGTCCTATGCACTTCTGGCCTGTAGGGTTACTACTGAGAAGTCTGCTGCCAAACATATTGGATCTCCCTTGTATGTTATTCGCTTCATTTCTCTCACTGATTTCAGGATCCTCTCTTCATCTTTGCCCTTTGAGAGTTTGATTATATTAATAATATGTCTTGGGGTATTCTTACTTGGGTTGAATCTTATTTGTGAACTTTGATCTTCCTGTGTCTGAATATTTATCTTTCTCCAGGTTTGGAAATTTCTGTTATTATTCTGAATAAGCCTTCTACTTCTTTGTTTTTCTCACTTCTCCCTTTAACTCCAATACTCCAAATATTTGCTTCCCATATGGGATGTTTTCCCAAAGATCTTGTGAGCTCTATTCATTCCTCTTTATTCCTTTTCCTTTTTTCCCCCTCTGACTGTGTATTTCCAAATAGTATGTCTTTGAGCTCACTAATTCTTTCTTATGTTTGATCAATTCTGCTATTGATGTTTTCTCTTGCATTTTCCATTTCATTCATTGCATTTATCAGCTCCAGAATTTCTTCCATTTTTAATTATTTCAGTTTCTCTGTTAAATGACTCTATTAAATTTCTGAATTGTTTCTCTATGTTTTCTTGAAGTTCTGAGATTCCTTAGAGCAGCTATTTTGAATTCTTTGTCTGAAAGGTCACACATCTCCATCACTTTAGGGTCAGTATCTGGTACCTTATTTTTTATGTTTAACAAGATCATATTTCCCTGAATGTTCTTGATGTTTGTGGATGTGGGACAATGTCTGTACATTGAGGGATTAGGTATTTATTTTAGTCTTCACAGCTTGGCTTTCTTCCTTTCCTTCTTCAGAGTACCCTGAGCTTATGACCACTGCAGCCATCTCAGTACTAGAGGAGGGTTTCCATGAATCTTGCAAGGACTCTGAGGTTGATGTGGCTTTCAAGCCCAGATGGACCTGAGGCTCCTGCAGAGAGACCTGATTATGGATGGGCATAGAATTATTGTTATAGGGGAACATGAGTGGGTTACCTTCTATTCAACATCTTGGTGATGCCACTCTCTCCTTGCAGTTCTTTCAGTTTTGTCTCATGTATTATGATGCCTCAAAGTTAGAAATATACATAGTAAAGATCGTTATATCATTATGGAAAAGTTTCCTCTCTATCATTCTGTAATACATCTCTTTATGTCTGATAATTTTCCTTACTCTGAAAGCTGTTTTGTCTGAAATTAATATAGCTACTCCAGCTTTCTTTTAATTAGCATGATGTATTTTTCTGCATTCCTTTATTTTTTCCTCTCTTTTTGATTATGATGAAAATCACAACATAATATTTAACAACTTAACCATTTTTAAGTGTACAGTTTAGAGTGCTAAGTATATACACATTGTTGTGCAGTGGATCTCCAGAACACTTTTACCTTGTGAAACTGAAACTCTGTGTCACATTAAACAACTCCCCATTTCCTCCTTCCCCAGCCCCTGGTAATCACCATTCTACTTTCTGTTTCTATGAATTTAACTACTTTAGATACCTCATATAAGTGGAATCACACAGTATTGATCTTTTTGTGATTGGCTTATTTCACTTAGCATACTGTCCTCAAGGTTCATCCAGGTTGCAGCATGACAGGATTTTCTTCCTTTTTAAGGCTGAATAATATTCCATTATATGTATATTCTGTTTTGTTTATCCATTCATCCGTTAGTGGACATTTGGGTTGCTTCCAACTCTCAGTAATTGTGAATGATGCTATGAACATGGGTGGGCAAATATTTATTTAAGATCCTGCTTTCAGTTCTGGCATATGACCTGCCTGAGCTTCCTGGTATATGGTTTGACATCTGTCATTAATTTGGGAAAATTTTCAACCATTATCGCTTTAAATAGTTTTTCTGTTCTTTTCTTTTTTTCTCCATCTGGTATTCACATTACATATATATATAATATATAACATATATATGTTTTTTGTACTTGTCCCAAAATTCTTAGACATTCTATTCCATCTTTTTTATTTCTTTTTCTCTTTGCATTTCAATTCAGGGAGTTTCTATTGGCATATGTTGATTTTTTTTCCTTCCTTCTGCTTGATTTGAGTTTATTTTGCTTTTTGTCCCCTAAGCTCTTGAAGTGGGAGCTTACATTATTGGTTTTAGACTTTTCCTCTTTCCTAATGATATTTAGTGCTATAAATTTCCCTTTCAGGACTTATTTAGCTTTGTTACACAAATTTTCATATGTTTTCATTTTCATTTAGTTCAATGTATTTTGATTTGCCTAAGGACTTCCTCTTTGAAACATGAATTATTTAGAAGTATATTCTTTAGTTGCCAAATGCCTGGAGATTTTCCTGTTATCTTTCTCTTATTAATTTCTATTTTGATTTTGTTGTGATCAGAAAATACACTCTGTCTGACTTCAGCTCTTTCAATTTTGTTGGAATTTGTTTTAGCATGTTTCACAGTCACTTGAAAAGAATGTATAGTCTGCTGTTGTAGGTAGAGTCTGCTATTAATATTTATAGATCCTGTTGGTTGATGATGCTGTTCACTTCTTTTATATGGTTGCTGCTTCTCTTTCTAGTTCTATTGTAGATTTGTGTATTTCTCCTTTCAATTCTATCAGTTTTGACTGCACATCTTTTGCAATTGTTTCGTTCATACACAGTTAGGATTGCTATGTTTTTTTAGTGGATTGACACTTTTATAGTTATATAATGTCCCTTTCTATCTCTGGTAATTTTATTTGCCCTTAAGTCTACTTTATCTGATATTAATGTAGTCATTCCAGCTTTCTTTTGATTGTTTGCATGATATATCTTTTTTCATCTTTTTACTTTCAACCTGTCTATGATGTTACACTTAAAGTGAGTTTCTAATAGATTTTTGTATATAGTTAGGTCATGTCTTTTATTTATTATGCCAATTTGTCTTTTAATTGGAGTATATGGACCATTTACATTTAATATAATTATTGATACATTATAGGTTAAATCTGTTTGATTTTTTTTTTTTAAAGGCAGTCAAATTTAGTAGCGGGGGGTTGAATACCAACTTTAGTGACACTAATGTTAATAAGTTCTGATAACCCACTACCATTAGACCAGACTATTTGCTTTTTTTGTTTGTTTGTTGTCTCCATTTTTTGTATCTCTGTTTTCTTTTCACTGACTTCTTACGGGTTACATAAACATTGTTTTAGAATTCCATTTTTATTTATTTATAGTGATTTTTAAGTGTATTTGTTACTAGAGATTTTTAATGGTTACTCTAGGTATTACATTATATAGATATAGATATAGATTTATATATATATATATATATATATATCTCTCTCATACCAAGTCTGTTGGAGTCATTGTTTTACCAGATTGACTGAAGTATAGAAATCTTACTTCCTTTTACTTTCTTTTACTCTCATTCATTTATAATATAATCATCTTAAATATTTCCTCTCTATATATTTAGAACCACATCAGACTGTGCTATAATTTCTGCTTCAAAAGTCAAACGTAATTTTGAAAACTCAAGAGGAGAAAAACGTCTATTTTCTTAGCCATATTTACCATGTTCTTTCTTCCTTCCTGATGTTCCTAGATTCCTACTTTTATCATTTCCTTTCTGTTCCTTTGCCCATTCTTTTAGGTTAGGTCTGCAGGCAACAAATTCACCTGGGTTCACTTTATCTGATAATATCCTGATTTCTCCTTTATTTCTGAAAAATATTTTCACTGGGTATAGGATTCTGGGTTGATGGTTCTTTTCTTTCAGCACCTGAAAAATATTATCCCACTTCCTTCTGACATTCCTTATTTCTTTTAGAAATCTGCTGTCATTCTAATTTTTTCCTTATAGCGAAAGTTTCATTTTTTCCTTTGACTTTCAGGATTTTTTCTTCTTTTTTTGGCTTTGGCTTTTGGAAGTTTAATTATGGTATATCTTAGAATGAACTTTCAGGGCTTATTCTGTTTGGAGTTGCTCAGCTCCTTAAATCTGTAGGTTTATATCTCTTATCAAATTTGGAGAGTTTTTAGTCATTATTCTTCAGGTACTTTTCCAGCTATGCTCTTTATTCTCCTCCTTCTGAAACGTCATGGACACAAATGTTAGATCTTTTGTAACAGTCTCATATGTCCTAAGGTTCTGTTCAATTTTTCCATTCTACTTTCTTTCTGTTGTTTAGATTAATTTCTATTGTTTTATCTTCATTTATTCTTTCATCTGTTCCCTTTATTCTGCTATTGATCCCATCCACTGAGGGTTTTTTTAGTCATTGTATTTTTCAGATCTAAAATTTGCATTTGCAGAGGCTTTCATATACGCCAATAGCAGTCTTACCGAGAACCAAATCAAAGATTCAATCCCCTTCACAATAGCAACAAAGAAAATAAAGTCCCTGGTCCTTAACATGACTCAGGGGGCCCTAGACCAGCCTTCTGCCTTTATTCTCTTGTGTGTCACCGTCCCTTTCTTAAAAACTCCAGAAGTTCCATAACACTCCTAGAGTGTTCAAAGCGCAATGTGACTTCATGCCTCTTTGCTTTTGCAGGTGATGTTCTCTCTGCTAAAATGATTTCTCTTTACCTGCATGGAAAACTTCCAATCAAACTTGAAAACCAAGCTCAGAGCTTTTCTCCTCAGTGGATCCTTCTCTACTTGCCCCCAATACAAGTAATCTCTCTCTGCTATTGCATCATCTGGTTAAATGGTTCATCTAGTATTAAATTTAACATACAATACTGAAAAATATTTGTTCATATCCATTATACCCTATGTTCTTGTTGAGGTGGGACTCATAGTTTGTCAATAAATTCTAGATAGGTAGTATATTGCCTGGCACATGCAAGCACTCAAGATATTCTCATAAACACTCAATGGGATGTTGTAACTAGGTAAAGCAGTCCCTAAGTATCCATGGGGGGTTGGTTCCAGGACCCCGGTGGATGCCAAATTCAAGGAAGCTCAAGTCCCTGATATAAAATGGTGTGGTATTTGAATATAACTTACACACATCCTCCTCTTATACTTTAAATCATCTCTAGATTACTTATAATATATAATACAACGTAAATGCTATGCAAAGAGTTGCTATACTATACTGTTTTTTAAATTTGTCCTATTTTTATTTTATTTTTATTGTTATTTTTATTGATTTTGTTTTTGTATATTTTCAGTTGTGGCTGAAACTGAATCCATGGATGCAGAACCTGCAGATATGGAGGGCCAACTGTATTTTGGTTTTATAGTAAAAATTCATAAATACTCTTATAAAATAAAAATTGGTTTTAATTATCATATGTGTGAATATAAAGGTAATGAATGAATGAAGAATTTGGCATTGGAAATGTAGAATCTTGGAATATCACATGTTTCCCAACATCACTACCAATCGCTGCTGAATGACTGGGGTTACGTAACAGCTCTGGGCCAAGGACCTCATGTCAAACCACAAGAAAGCACAGCCGCTCTTGGGTGTTTGAACCATAAAGTTATAAATGACATCAGCAGTACCTATAAATTTAGATGATCCAGGGCATTTGGTTGAAGACAGACGTCTGTTAAATAATGTAAGCTTTGATCTGTACAAATCTGGGATGTTAGCTTTTACCTGCTTGATAATATTCTACATCTTTCCTAGACCTGCATTAATTCTCCCTGAATCTCTTTCTTTTTCATCTCTGGATCTTCTTTATGTTTTTAACTGCTTTTTCTCCATTAATATCTCTTTTTATCACTTCATGTAAACTGTTGTTCAGTGTACACAAAATAGTAGCCAATATATGTTATTTTGAATCAAAAAACACATAAAAATGCTTTCACCCATAAGAGAATATGAATTAATGTATTGTTTTAAATGTAAAGGTATAGGTTAATTCAAAGTATTAAATATTCCGCATGGATTAAAATCATCTAAGAAATAATTTGTTGCTGTCATTACAATGCCCTGATAATAATGGTGCCTGAAGTATCTTCATGGTACTTTACAGTATACAAATGTTTTTGATAGACTTTATGTAGTTGTAGACAATAGGATGGAAGGCAGATGGTGTCGTCTCTCTTGCATGGCTGGGGAGGTGGAGACCTGAGCATACGGGCCCTCAGCAGTACATCTGGTCTAGGACCCAGGGTTAACTTTAGTGCAATGTCCTTCTCATGTTCGTCTCATGTAAGGATTACAGTGCAAACAGAAATGAAAGAGATCTTGCTTGTGGCGTAGGGTAGAAAATAAAAATGATCCCACTGCATAGTATGACATAATGCAATGTTGCACAAACTTCGGTCGTGTATTCATCTCTATAAAAGTCAAAACCAGCTGGGCATAGTGACTCATACCTGTAAACCCAGCACTTTGGGCAGCCGAGGTGGGAGGATTTCTTGAGGCCAGGAGTTTGAGACCAGCCTGGGCAACATAGAGAACCATGTCTCTATAAAAACATTAAAAATTAGCTGCATGGAGTGATACACACTTGTAGTCCCAGCTATAGAGCAAGACCCTGTCTCTTAAAAAAAAAAAAAAAGTCAAAACCAAACAGTAGCAAAAACAAAATCCTTATGGACCCCTAAATTTATTATGTTTATTATAATATAATGTTCCTTAAACATATACACATAAAACATAAAATATAAATTGCTTATGCTCCTAGTTCTATTACTCTCTACCAAAAATAAATTTATAAATTTGATGAAAATAACACTAAAAGACAAGAAACCTCAAATTATCCACATGCATTTAATGGGATTGATAATGCTGCTTTCTAAATATAAATCACAACTTCCAAGAGTACTAACTGTTGGGTGCAGGTTCTTTTCAGTTTGACAGAGTTATATTACCATATATCCTTGCCCTTTCAAGCTACTATAACAAAATGCCATAGACTGGGTGGCTTACAAAAAACAGAAATTTATTTTCCATAGTTCTAGAGGCTGGGAAGTCCAAGATCAGAGCATTGGCGGATTCAGTGTCTGGTGAGGGCCAGCATTCTGGTTCATAAACAGTGTACCTTCTTGCTATTCCTTAGGCCTATGTTATGAGAATGCTAATCCTGTTTATGAAGGCTCCCCATGACCTAATCACCTCCCCGAAGGCCCCACCTTATAATACCATCAACTTGGGAGATAGAGCTTCAACATAGGAACTTTGGGGAAGCACAAACATTCAGATCATAGCACCATGTAGCACGTGAAAAGTCAATTACACTCAACTTTTCTCTAATCAACTAATATAACCTTCATAGCAACCTATAAAGCCATTTTTCCTTTACTTGACCCAACCACATCATCTACATATTAAATCCACCCCTGAGATTTTTCATCTGGCAAGCATAAATAAATTAGTTCTACTGCTATCAACACATTTTTAAACACAGGCATACATGCTGCGTATATCCTAAAATAACGTGATAGCACTTGGTTATAAATTAGTCCTCCAGATAATAATTATAGAATACCCTTATATTAATTTTTCTGGTTATGATCAATATGTAAATATAATTTAAAATGTACCATAGCAAACTCCAAGTTCCCCTACAATATATCTGCTAACCCCCAGACATCCACAGACAATAGTTTAAGAAGAGCTAATATAGTAGGAAACTATTCTGTTTTAAACTGAACTGGACTTAATATTCCACCAGAACAACTATAAAATAGGATTAGATGAGGCAACAAGTAGTGAGAACCGAGATTCCCTAGAGAGGGTGAAGCAATGAGCGAGGCAAGCCCCTTATTCTTTGTTATCCTCCTGGGACCATTTTTTAACAGGGTGAAAGGGTGGAGTCCATGCCACACAAGGTGTCTGCTGAGCTGTGGAAGCAGAGGTCAGTGTCCTGGGCAGCTAAAGAGGCTGGAACCTACAGAGCAGGACCTGAAGAGGAGAGAGCTCCATGTACCTGGCCCCAGAATCTGCAAGCTGAGCGTCTGAGTCTTTGGCTGAGGTCTGGGCTGCGCATGCACAGGCCAGAGCTCCCCAAGACCAGAAGAGGGAGGCTCCCGCAGGATAAAGATCAGGACAGAGGTAACACAGGTTGCTAAATTCATCTGCTAAAAGGCAAGTTCAGGGAGCTCAGTTGAAATCCAAGCAAGAAAGATGCACCAGAAATTCAAGTCTAAGAAACTTTGGTATCATGACTTACAAATGAGATTTGAGATCTAATGAATGGTCTTCACTATTTGAGAATAGCTAATAATATTGGTACCTTGTTATGGGTAGGAACTTCCTTGAGTTTTTGAATAAATATTTTTGTTTTATGAGCTATTTTTAAGCCTCTGCTATTTTAATTGTGATGGATATTACAGTCTTTAATTTACGTAATGGGTTTTGAAACCAGAGAGAACTTAATGAATTAGACTCAGCTCCCTCCAAACTCTGGTGTCACGTTGTGTACGAAGCCTGATAAGAATGATAAGTTTTTCCAACCTTCACAATGAGTATTCACTTTTTCTTTTAAATTAGTAAACACTCTCACCTTACATGCGACCAGGGAAAATGAAGCCTGAACAGAATCAAAATGTCCCTTCCCTTTAGACACAATAGGCTTCTACTTTGCTTTAACTGTGTCTGTATCCAGCAGATAACTTATCAGCAAAAAAAAAAAAAAAAATGTATTATGAAGTAAAGTCATCCCTTTTGGATGTGAACTTTTGGCTTCTCTCTCTTTGCATGTTAAAACTTGGTCAAAGATAAGTTCAACATCCCAGAAGGATTTCACATTCGCAAGATGCCTATCGAGCTCCTGGCCTTAAAGGCTTATTTAAACAGAAAAAAAAAAATGAAAGAAAAATCTGGATTTCATTATTTTCTTCCTGAACTTTTAGTTTACAGGTAAAGCATTTTCATTTAGTAACACAAGACAGCCTCGTTTGTCCAGCCTGGTGAGACAGCAGATTTGAGCAGAAGAGTCCCTTTCAGGGTGGGTCTTCTGAGTTTTTAAGCCAAAAGAACGAACAGAGGTAGCCGTGCACCACATAATAATGTCAACAGCAGGTCAATGGCGAACTGCACATACAGTGGTAGTCCCATAAGATTATAATATCATATTTTTACTGTATCTTTTCTGTGTTTATATTTACTAGTACCATTGTGTAACAATTGCCTACAGTATTCAGTAAAGTAACATGCCGTACAGGTGTGTAGTCTGGCAGCAATAGGCTATGTCACATAGCCTAGGTGTGTAGTAGGTTGAGCATCCAGGTTAGTGCACGCGCACTCCGTGATGTTCGCACAAGGATGAAATCTCCTAACAGCACATTTCTCAGGACATATTCCCATCGTTAAGCAACATGTGACTGTATTTAGAAATGATACTAAAACACTTCATTTAAACTGGCAACTGGCCATGCTGATGGAAGCACAGGGAAAGTATGTGACACAGAGATAAACTGAAGTCACATAGAAGGGAAAGAATATTTTCAGAGAGCTTGTTCTTAAAGAAAGTGAAATCTTTGAATTCCAAAAACCATGATAAGAAAAAAGGAAAAAGTACACACACATATATGTATATACACATATGTGTGTGGGGGGCTATGTGTGCATATGGAGAGAGAGACAGATGGAAATGCTTTCCCAGATATTAAATTTCTTTGTCCTTCTCACTCTGTTGAGAGAGGGCATGATGACTCCCAAAGAGAACGCACTTCTAAGCCAGTGACTGTATTGTTGTTCTAGTTTCCCACATGCTGCCACCATGGTGAAGGAAAGGGACAGAGAATAAGTCCTTTCCAGAAAACACTCAGTTATCTTTCTTTAAGAGGGAGAAGTGTGAGTAATTTTATAACATGTGAAGATTGCAGAATAACCAGCTCTTTTGAATTTCGAATTAAGATATGGCTGCTGCCAACTGGCCAGTGGTCCCCTAAAGATGCTCAGGCTGTCTACCTTTAGGAGAACAGGCAAATATTTATTCAGAAGAGGGTATTAGCCTTTAAGCTTGCATTTCTGAAGGAAGAGCTGTCAGGCCTGAGTGTTGTGGGGAAAAGGAGAGGCGGAAGTCAGGGCTCTAGACTGCAGCCTGTGCCCATGTCCTGCATGACTTTGAATTTCAGACTCAGCTTACCCCCACGATAGCAGTGTGTGGGCTCAAGGATAGGACAGCTGCAAATGGACACTGCTTGGCTCCAGGACAGGGGTGGAACAGGGCAGTTGGCCCAGCCACGCTCTGCCCATGTCAATAGCCTCCTGTGCCTTCAGCATCCCACTGCAAGGGTGTCCCCAGCCATTCACAACTGATCTTCCTCAGTGGTCCCTGCCAACCACACGAGAGAGATAGCTTCAGGCCAGCCTTGCTGTCGCAGCCTCACAGCCTGGGTCATGAAGCAGGAAGCACTGCTCCTTCGTTTTCCTGGTCTGTAGCCAAGCATTCTGGGCTCAGGGTGGATTCATGCTCCTTCACCTGTTATCCGGGGAAGGAGGTGCCTGGGTCCTTTGCCACATGCCATAAAATCAATGCTTGTTTCTCTACCATAGAACAATTTACATGTACTTTCCGTGTAACTTTCCATATTATCTTGTTCGAGAGCAGCAGTTTTGTCAAGTGACAAGGCAAAGAGTAGTATCCCATTGTATAGATAAAGTAAATCAGATGTAATGATGTGAGGTGACTCCCCAAGGTGGCACAGCTAATAAGCAACACAACTGGAACTCAGACCCAGTGCTTTAAACCAGCCCTCCACGACATGTCACTTTTCAATGTTTGCTCCCAAACCTCCTCCATCCCCAGCTGTGGTTCTCCATAGAGTTGACCCAACTCGCCAAACAGTTTCAGCCTCCCAAACCGAACTAAGCTGTGTGAGTAAATAAGAACCTGTTTCTGTTCTCCAGCGTGATTGTCACTCAAGGGATGCAGACACAAGTCAGCAGAGAGAACGCTGCACATGGCTTCCTCCAGCTGGGAACTGGCTCCCAACTGCCTCCTTGCCCTGCTCCCCTTCGGTCTGCCCTGCACCCGAAAGCCCCATATTCACCAGCCCACCACCCTCACCAGTGTCTTCAAGGGCTCTGTTGTGCTATTAGCAAAGTTAAGTTTTTAAAAACAACTTGCCTCATCTTGTTGGGATCATTAAGGTTGCATCCTAACCTTAAATATAACCAAATTTGTAGTGTTCGAGTAACAATAAATGGAGTTTAAATAATCACGTTGATGTAAAAATAATTTAAAATTTAAAAATGGAAACTAGGGAAAATATTTCTAACTTATCTCACAGAAAAGGTTATATATATCCCTTAAACATATAAAGAGTATCTAAAAATAGGGGAGG
>CAUYSK010117740.1:0-25829 GCA_963575035.1 Avahi laniger
CTCTACTAAAAAATAGAAAGAAATTATCTGGACAACTAAAAAAAAATATATATATATATAAACAAACAAAGAAAAAATTAGCCGGACATGGTGGCACAGGCCTGTAGTCCCAGCTACTAGGAAGGCTGAGGCAGAAGGATCGCTTCAGCCCAGGAGTCTGAGGTTGCCGTGAGCTAGGCTGACGCCACGGCACTCTCGCCCGGGCAACAGAGCAAGACTCTGTCTCAAAAAAATGGGGCAGAGGAATCACTAACAGCAATGCGCTCATCCTTCCCTGGTCAGAAAATTCAGGGACTGAAGCTTAATGATCCATTTAGGTTGACTCTACTCTCCATTAAGTTGTAATAAATTAATTTCTATCCTATGGGAAATATGTTCATGATTTC
Source organism: Avahi laniger (assembly GCA_963575035.1). Classification (NCBI taxonomy): domain Eukaryota; kingdom Metazoa; phylum Chordata; class Mammalia; order Primates; family Indriidae; genus Avahi; species Avahi laniger. Next base: position 387 of record CAUYSK010117740.1, read on the forward strand.
TTAAAATGTACACATTATCTTGAGCAATAAATCCAGATTCTGGAAGAAGATGTAATTAGACAAAAGTCATAACCCAGAACTGATTGTATGATTTTCAAAATGTGGTCCTGGAAACCTCTGTCTGCATTGCAGCAGCAAGCAGAGACTAAGATGGATGATCTCCCACCCACAACAGCACAATGGCTAAAATGCAATTACTGGCTCTATGGTAAAGAAAAAAGGCCAGGCATCATAAACCTTAAAACTGGAACACTTTGCTTTCTAATGACTCCAAATTATCTCAACAAGCACTGGAATGAAAATCACTCAATTAGCTTCATGCACTACTAGGAAGAGATCAGTACTTTACAGAACTCAATTCTTTTTTTGTTTATACATTCTTTAAAATGAACAATAATTTTTCTAAATTTGTAAAAAGCTTTCATTTAATTTTTAAAATTTGATTTGCCTTCTCTGTGTATTCATGTTTAATTCTTCAGGGTACAAGATTTTCAACAAAAGTTTTTGTGGTTTAGTTTTTTCCCACTTAGGCAGAGATAGTATTATGGTGAAAAACAAGAATGTTACTTGTTTATCTTGGTAGGCTGACATGGTATAGTTTGAAAAAATAGTGTAATTTTCTGGGATAAGAAAATATTTTTGAGCTATGACATAACAAATATTTTCCCCACAATTATTTTGCCAAAATATGATTACTGTGCATAATAGCGTCAAGATTTCTTTCATAAGCTCTATCCATCCAGAGCCACTGATTAAAATGGTCATTTTAATTTATCCATCGAAAGCAAGAGTGAGTGTGAGTTTTATGTGCAAATGACACAGTGGTTTTGTGTCCCCCAGTTGAGGGTGGTAGCGGGCTGAGAACAACTTAGTCCTTTCAGGCAAAAGCCCGAAAGCACACTGAACCGTCAACTGCCTAAAGCACTCTCCCAAGTCAGTAGCTTAGTGGCTGGAATTGACTCTTAGAAAAATTAGTCTACGAAGCCAAATAGTAATCAAAGCCATTCGATTACTTGTGTATGGCTGAACAGTTCTGACCTCCTTTTACCACTGAAATTGTTTCCTTAGTAATATCTTTTTTTACCAACCAGATTGAAGAGGACTAACCAAAGCACATAGCGTGTATTGATAAATGTCTTCATTGAATACTTGAGGCAGGAGGTTTTGATCATTTTCACCAACTCTATAGCCTGTCTCCATCATTTCTTTTACTTCCAAAAATGTTCTGGAGCCGCTGGGTAGTATCAGGAGCCATTGATTATACAATGGCTGAGAGTTGACCAGGGTCCTATTTGACAGAGGCCATAAAACTGCAGACTTTAGGAAAAGATTCGCATTCCATTTGCATGTGAAAAAGGAGACAGGATCTGGAAAAAGGGAAACCAGGAAGATGAATAATAGGTTTTTTTCCTCTTTCCAAGTCACAAATAAAAATCTGTATTTTTGAACACACAAGCTAACCAGAATTGGAACGCCTTCAGATTAACACCCATTGTACTGTACTTATTGGTGATGCTCTGCTCCTTCTCAAGATAAATTTATTTGTTTTATTTTCACAATAATCATGTGTTATTTTTATACTCAGAAACTAACACACATGCATACAGAAACATCAAAATGACCTACTCCCTGGAAAGGGCTAGAGTTAGCATTTTGGTTTATATCTTTACCGGGTTTTCTCTGCACACTCCCTCCGGGACCCACATTACTGATGTTCTTACTGACTATCGAAGTGGAATGGGAGACAGGGTATTTCAATCACGTGCACAGAAATTTAGCCACACATGTCCTATAAAAACACCTCGAGTTGGCTACAGCAGCTCTCAGCTGCTCTGAGAAGGTGTGCTCCCACTGTGTCCTTCTTGTGCTAATCCCCTGAGCCAGGGTTCTTGGAGCTCCCCTGGCTCCAGGCCTCATTCCTCCTTCAGCCAGTGCTCCGGAGCATGGAGTGTTCGATCCCCGCATGAGGCGCTTTCATCTCCTCAGCCCTCCCCTCCCCCCAAATCACCCAGGGAAATGCACTGGGGAACAGCAGGGACTCTCCAGGAAGGGAAGCTGTAAGTGGGTTAAAGGTGAAGCAAAGTCACTCTCCTCTAAAGACCTCATTTCCATTCATTAAATTACTGTAGCAAATTAGGGTAAACAAATTAGTGGCCAATTCGAGTGTCCCAGAAAATTGCCTTCCCCTGTGAAACTAGTCTTTTAGCTACCAGGAGAGAAAAAGAACATCCACATTTCCAAGAACAAAAAGATAATAACATTGACCTTAACTACCATTTATTTAGTGTTTTGCTAAGCATTTTACATCTGTTATCCGTCTTATTCCACATTTAAACACTAGGAGAAAGGCATGGCTTAGTCAATAGGAGCATAATCTAGAGGCCGGGGCCGTGGGTTTGAATCCTGTCTTGCTACTTTTAAGCTGTGCGACTGTGGGCAAATTGTTTAACCTCCCATGATTTGGGATCTGAGTCTGTAAGCGGGGATAATAAGTAATATAATAGAAGGCTTAGACCAGTGCTTGGTACATGGTGACTGTCCAAAATGCTTTTAATTCTCATTACTATTGTTTTCCCATTTTACAGATGAGAAAACTGAGGTTTAAAGGGTGCGTGATTTGCCCTAAGTCACAGAGCTAATCCAGACCTGCTGACGCTTGAGGCCAAGGGACTTGTGTTCAGTCACAAGCAGTCAGCAGTGGATCAAGGAGAACCAGGGAAACTGATTTCTAAATTACAAGCTTTCTTTGACATCACATACCAAGGGTACAGAAAGTGTGGGCTGCCGTGCTGAATTTCTGTAGACTCTAAATATATCTTAGATGTTATTTCAGGGAAAAAGAAGTCATCACATCCAGGGGTGTGCCTTGTATAAAAAGTCTCATAAAAAAGCTAAAGCCCTGTACACAATAAAACAATCTCTCCTTTGTTTTTTGAGTCAAAGCGCTGGACCAGGCCACTGGTGTGGTGGTGCACACTTGAGAGAGCTGGACTCCCTGGCCTACTGAGGAAGGAGAGAGACATTCCTCTCTCCCCACCCCTGACTTGTGGGACTGCCAGGGTTGTTCTTCCAGACAGAAGCCTGCTCCTGTCTCCACAGGGCCCAACAGTCAAGAGCCCTTCATCCCAGACACCCCTGAACCCCACGCAGCACACTGCCTGCTCTGGCAGCTTGCCCGCCACTGCTGATGCGTTTTCTTCATCCTTGCATCTTTGTTCATAAAAGCAGAAGGAATCATGAGGCAAAAAAAAATAAAACTTTGAAGTAACTGGATTTTAAGCAATCAAGACTTTGCTTACCCTGGGGCTTTATTTCTAGCTTGGAATATTAATTTCCTGTTTACAAATGTGTCATATTCTAAAGGTAGTTTGTTTTTTTCATAGGAAAATATACTTTGACTTTGAGTATTATAAACAGTTTTCAGATTACCAGTGTAGCCCGCTGTGGTAGACTGTGCTGTTGTTCTGGTATCCAGTGCCTCCTCCCCCAAAGATCACACTTCTCCAGCCCTGTGATTCAGGCCAGCTCGTGTGGCTCTCGCTAGCCAGTGAAACAGAAGCACAAGTGACACGCGGCATTCTGAGCACGAGCTTTAAGAGTCATGCACGGTTCCACCATGGCTTTCACCCTCTGCTGCAAGCACAGCAATGCCCAAGAGCGGGGGCTTCTCCTTCAACTCAGACCCTGGGATAAAGAAGACCCACAGAGCAGACCCACAGCCAGCCTACCAATGTACAGTATGAGTGAGAAATGTGTGTTTGCTACTGTAAGCCACTTCAATTTGTTTGTTACTGCAGCACAACCTAGCAAATCCTGGCTGCTATATCCACTAAAGACTATTTAGACCACATGAATCTAATATACTACAGAATCGCAAAAGCAGTTGAAAACAAAGCTTCAACTGATCATAATCAACAATTTTTTTTTAAAATGAACTAGGGCTAGGGCATCGTTACGTGACTGATACCTTCTTGTCAGTATTCAAAATGCAAACAGATCCTGAACATGTTTTGATGCCCGCGGGCACATTTCAGCTCCCCCACACAATGTACTTTTCATCCTAGTTCTTTTTCTCCTCTTCCGGAGTGCGTCTGTGAACTAGAGAACTCATGCTCCCTCCTGCAGCATCACATTCAGAGGTTTTATCAGCCTCGCGACCTGCTCCCTTAAACGCATCCAGACAAAGGCAATTGCAAAGCAAATGCCAAATTCAATCCTGCCACATCGCACAGAAGAGAAATGGCCCAAAGGTTAATGGCAGGCAGACAAATGGTTTACTCTTGCTATTTCTGCTAAACTTGACTTTGGATTTTTTTTATTCCTTAGTCATGTAAAGCTATGGCCAAATCAACTATCAGATCCACGGATACAGTTTCAGAATGCAAAAAGAAGGGTGAATGGCAAATGAGTGAAACAGTTATATTCAGGAAGACTATTTGGAAACATAGTCTTTTAGAAAATGAAATCACGTATAAGCAAACATGCCTGGTCAGTCAGATGCCTGGCTAGAATGTGAAAAGAAAAAAACGTTTGAAGCATTCATTATCCAGTTAAAGAAGAAGGTATGTGATGTTGGTAAACTACTAGTGACATTTACAACAAATGGCTCTAAAGACAGATTTAAAAATATACACACACACACACACACACACATGAATGGTACAATGTAGATACACTCATACATATTTATATACATGTACACTTATATTAAATAATGTATGTAATATTAATATTAAATATAAATGCACACACATATATCCTGCAGGATTTATTGTTGCAGCTCTGCTTTGGATTTCCTTTTAAGTCAGTTTTTAGTGATAAAAGGGTCCCTTTTTATTTATTAGACACACAGTTTAAATTTTCTTAGTGTTTTCTGACAATCATCTCATCTTGTGCTCCCTACGAATGTCCGGTTTTCGAACCGCACAGCTGAAATGAGTAATTGCCGGGCAGAGGGGCACGTCTGCTCGGTGTAACAGGATGGAGACAAATGGGAGGCCCGCCCCGTGGGGACGCTCGACCCTGCTCGGACGTCAGAACTCACCAGATACTGGGTGAAAACGGAAACTTCCTCTGTGCTGCCGTCAGAGTTCATTCTCCCCAACCTCCCCCGTCGAGGGGAACTGATGACCGTGAAAGTTATAGTTCTGTTTCCTGCACCGTCCGCATCATTGGTCACAGCTTTCAGGTCACGAGATGAAAGGGGCTTTGTGGAGCCTAAGTGAGGATTGAAACACGTATGTAAGTATAAAGCACAGGAAAGCTGCCAGTTAATAAAATACTCTTCACAGGCTCTTGAAAACTCTTTGGAAAACACTTGGTTGCCAATGGCACAACTGGCTATCTCTAATTTGAAATTGGGCTGTGAGAGGCTAGTGAGCCCTGAGGCATCTATCTGTGGGCACAATTTGCTACTGGGCCCCCAGATGAGACGGCCTTCTAATCCCCAGCCCAGGCCTGGGTGTCTGATCCCTAGAGAAAGAAGGCAATGCCAGGGTGTGTGCGCCCCAGAGTGGCTCCAGGCACATGAAAGGGAAAGCAGATTGTGCGGCGCCTAGAACACAGGAGACAGCAGCCTCCTTGCTCTTGGAGGGTAGAGGTGGCCTGGCCTGATTATGGCTACAGGAGCTCAATGGAGTGTCCGTCTGCTAATACCCAGGGGGAAGGGGTTGGCTCATGAACAAATGTGAGACATCTCCTGGGAACCTCCAGTCATGCATGTTCCATGGACGTTGTAAAGAGTGAAAGGCCCTCTGTGTGAATGCCACGGGAGAACCACCAGTGGCACACGGGTTTGCACGCTATTGTGACCAAATGGTAACCAAAGGCCAGAGAGGCTCGGGGACACTCAGGTTAGAGCAGCGCTCCTCAAAAGCTTTGTAGTAAAGGATCAGTGTTTCCATCCTAATCCACTGTGGACCAATAATTTCATAAAATACAATAAAAATGTGACAGCAATGTCAGATTGCAATAAAAGTTTCTAAACACTTCCTCTTGATTTCTGTTCTTATCAGTTCACAGACTAGAAGGCCCATGGACCACTCTTGGAGGAGCACAGAATTGGAGTGCATATCCCTTTATTTTGTAATGATTTAGGGTTACAGTCCCTAACCCCAGGCCGCAGAGCTCTGCCGGCCCCCCTTGCTCCCCTCTCCCCACCCCTTGTCTGTAGAAAAATTGTCTTCCATTAAACTAAGAAACGGTAGGCCGGGGCGGGGAGGGGGGGGGCGTGGCATTGCATAGGTGAGCGGCCGGGAGCAAAGTTTCATATGTATTTATAGCCACTCCCCATCGCTGGCATCACTACCTGAGCTCCTCCCCCCCACCCCTGCTATCCATGGAAAAATTGTCTTCCATAAAACCGGTCCTTATGTCAAAAAGGTTGGGGACCGCTGACGCTGATTTAGGGAAAATCTGCAACCTCACATATAGGATGCCGGGTCTGAAATAGACTCACACAGTTGTTCTGGCCCCAAATCTTATCTCACCTTCTTCTGTTTTAGCCCTTGCTGAAGGGCTTTAACATTAAGCCTTCGCAGGGGCGCTCACGGAGCAGGCACCTTATAAATTGTGAAGTTGGGTCAACTGTCCAATAATAACTAAGCCTCCTGAATGACATCCTCTTTGGCTTTCCTTATGCAGCCATTGTAGAGGGCAAGCGCCACCAATTGCAGTATGTAAACTACATTAGGTACTTGCCAGTTCCGAGAAGAAGTCAACTTTGGGTCTGAAAGATTTCCAAACTTGCAAAGATTGTTCTGAGCCCCTCAATGTGCAGGCTCCATTTAAAATGCCTGAGGCCCTGGAGTGAGTTCCAGGTTCTGGGGCTCCTGGGGGTGGGAGTAGAAGGGCCTTGGAATGTCAGCTGCAGAAACACCGTTCCACGTCGGGTTCAGGACTGCCTTGGCACAAGTTTGGTTACTGCACAAAGTGCTCACGTGATGCCCGTAACTGCCTTCCACATTCCTCTCGCTTCTTGCTGTTGACATTTTTTGTGGTATTTGCCACCTTCTGGCACCTGCAGCTGGGAGGCCAGGATCGGAGGTCACCCAGGGAGGTGAGAGCAATGTTTCTGTGCCCTTAGGCAATGTTTCATAAAGTCATAACCCGGGCCCTTCTCTATGACCTGTCAAGGTGGGGTCCTCACTTCCTATCAGATGGATTATGTCTCCTATGCGTGTGGTCTCTGGGCACCCAGCATCCAACTTCTCCATCTATAGTTTTCCTTTGGAACCTTTCCCCACTGTGCCTTCTTATAAAGAATCTAACTTATAATCCACTTGTTCCTCCACCTCCAGGGTTACTTTTGGTGGGTGATGGGTGCAAGGGACTCTTTCTTAAAAAACATATCATTTCTTTTGTCTTAGCCTTTTGGAATAGAGGACCCACCAGAGCTGTTCTAGGCCAAGAGTGCTTTTCTCTCAGCCAGGGTAAGTCTATCCCTCATTCTCTTCTCCAGCAACCTAACCCAGAAGGGCATCCAGGCTTCATTCCTGTTCAGCCGTCGCTCTGAGCATGTTCAGTCAGTAAGACTAGCTTGCCCCAGCCTACAGCTGCCTGACAAGCATCTCTTATGGCCCAGCTCAATTCACCAAAAGACACACATCACCTCCTCCCTGCCCACCTCATTTCATCCAAGCAGTTGATATTTTTCAACAGTGAGCTCCAGGCACTTAATTTGGGAATGTTTTCTCTAAGGTCCCACCTAAAAATATAGCCATAGAGTAAGTGTCCTACAAAGGATGTGGTCATAAGGGGCCTCCGTAACCATATCGGTGTGGTTAAGCCTCGCTCCATATGCCCTTTTTGGAGATGTGAAAAGCAAACTGGCATGTTAAAGTCTCTGACAAGTCAGGGAGTAAAGAAATCTGCTTTATCCTCCTTTTAAACACAGCATTCCTCAAACATACTTGTACCCTAGTGTGTTTGTTTCAAGAAAAACAACCACCCCCACAAACAGCAAGAGTTTCACGGGCACTAGGCTTGGAGGTCTTACACATTTCTTCAACAAACATTATCAAGTACCTAATAATGTCAAGTCCTGTAGTCAGGAGCAGAGATATACCAAGATCCAGCACCGACACAGCCCTGCCCTCTCTCTGAAATACCATGACACCCCTAGGAAGTGTGTATGTGCTTCCCCATCACCAAGAAGGGGTGATGGGGCCAGGAGAGGTTAAGCAACTTCCCTGGCAGTCAACGTAAGCCTCGCTGGCTCAGAAGTGAGTATTTCTAAAGCTGACACTATATCGTCTATAACATCTTACTTGGAATTCAATGGGGGAAATGACATTTGAGTCAGGAAATAATGTGATTAACCATTTAATAACTCTGACATGTTCTTCCCCCACCCCCTTCCAAACACACCCTTCCTCTCTCCTGGTCCTCCCTGCGCACTCGTGCTGCCCTCCATGGCATGCCCACCCCTCTCGATGCCACCCATCGAAATGCTGCTCACTCTGCAGGTCTATCTTGGCCACAAGCTCTCCCTGACCGGGCCAGGCTATGGGATTTCCCTCCTCCCAGCTCAGGCAGCTCAGCCATTTTGTACCACTCACTGGACACTTACCATAATATATTTTCCATGGTTAGTGTACTCTTGAGTGTAAGTCTCTCATTTCACCAATTAGTAAGCTTTCGATCATTTCCTTGAGGATCAACAACGTCTTCTTATAGTTCTTGGTTATCTCCCACTAAGTCTTAACAATATTCAACTCAGTGTTTCAAGAACTACTGATTAAAAGGTTTTACAAATCTCTGCTCTAAACCCTTTAGCAACACACTATGAATCGCTTCTCCTTTCTTCTCTCCTTCAATTCCCACCTCAGAGGACAGACCGTTGTTGGTGAGATGAGGTTCCCTGAAGTCACAGAGTTTGCCAGGAAGACCCTTTGCTGATGAGCTGTTTAACTGCGGGTCTGCGTGAGCTTATATTCTAGACCATTTTAACAAAACCCTCAAGGTCAATCCCTCCCCAACACTCTTTGAACAAGAGCCAAGTACAATTTGGATAAGCAGAAAAACTAGGACCTAAAGCCACAATATATTCCAACATGCCACCACTAAAGGTAAACAAATAAAATCAATGGTAGCACTCAAGGTGAAAAACTGGTTACAAAACTCCTTTCTGGGGAATAAATTTTGCAGAAAGAAACAGAACATGTTTCTATATAAATTGTGTGTATACACACACACACACATAACAAAATAAAAATATACTTTGGGTAGATTTTTTTCCTTAGTTCACACACAATAAAAGCTCATTTAGAACTATAGTGCTTTCTACTTTAAAATAACCGAGTTAAAAAATAACTGTCAGATTTGGCAGGGCATAGAAGCCACAGTTAACCTTAAAACAGTCACCATACCAAGTATTCTAATAACTATTTTGGCTTGCCATGCAAATTCCTACAAGTCTCAAGCCAGGGCTGAGAGCACGATGGAGGCAAAACAGGAATACCAACGTCTGAAAGCTGGCGGAGAAAGTCGGACTGGTATGGAATCAATGAGAGTCAAAAAAACAAATTCTTTTGACTAATGCCAGGTTGTAATATTTCCCTAACTGAAGGCAGTAAAACACACGGTACTTCTACATAATTGTCTCTGTTTATTAAATTGTTATGTATATTTCCCTGGTTCTGCACATCAGTCCATCAATAATACAGAGAAGGAGACAAAATAAACAGTGACTACGATGGCACGGCTCTCAGGAAACCGACACTCTGTGATGAAACAGAGACAGCCCTGGAACGCTGCCCCATGCAAAGGAGCAGAGCCCCTCGATGCGAGCACGGGACTCGGGGTCAGAGTTGGCGCTCCGTCTTGCGGCTATGACTCCTATTAGCCAGTGACCTTCCCAAGCCTCTGAGTGTTTTTATCTGCCAAATGGGGATGCCCAAAAGTTGCTTTCATATACATTATTTCATTGAAATCCTTGTAACAACCCAGAGTAGTAGATACAAAATCTAAAGACCTTACAAAAAACACAAGGATTCAATAGTACCTGAATGTCCAGTCTAGAACAAGAATAGATTTTCTACTGGTATCATAGTTCTATAAAAAGGAATACATTTTCCCTGATATGTTGGATCACACAAGTCCTGACCACAGCTGACCACTGGCACCTCCAGTCACACCCTGAGATGGGACCAGCAGGTCGCCTTCCCCGGCAGGACCTGACACAGTGGGGTGGGGGTGGGGGTGGGCGCCTGAGGCAAGGGGAGGAGTGAGGGCTCTGTCATCACTGCTGCACGCAGTGGCAGGGACCTACGATCTCAGGGTGACTGCTGCAGAGCCCAGGCTGAGCAAGGCTCAGTCGGGTCCCTGAAAAGAGGATGAGATGGCACGGCCATCAGAACCACACTCACACCAGGGGATGCCGATACGGAACAGGGAGGGTCACTGCTACCCGGGGATGTTAGCGTAGGAGAACCACCAAGAACAAGTGGATCAGAAGACCCTTAAGGTCCATCCCAACTCTAAAATCTGTAATTCCGCAGCTCTTGTTTCCATGCCCACCCAAGTTGAGATTTTATCAGACGTAAGAGCCACCTAATAGAAATGTGTGTGAAAATCTGACTTCCTTCCTCCTGGCCAGGAGCTAGAGCAGGAAGCAGGTCACAGAGTGGAGAGAGAGAGCAACACAGAAACCGGGAATAACAACGGAGCTGACGTGCTGGGGAGCTGGGGGAAGGAGCAGCTCACTTTGGGACTGGAGAACACGCAACCTCCTGTGGGGGTTCTCAGACACGGGAGGCAAGGTCAGCACAGATGCAGGGCAGAAAAATACTTAAACCTAAAGATGTGCTTCAGTTAAAATCTTACCTGGGAAGATGCTCAGTCCTCTGTTTACTTCTAAGCTAATGATTAGAGTTCGAGCTGTGATGCTAAAAATCTGTCGAGGTGCAAAGTTTGAGCCGTCAATAACCTGAAAATTAAAGCCTCTTGACATTGCTCCTTCAAAAGAAGAAATTACACTCTGGTCAATTGGTTGTTCCGCACATGCCACCCAGTTTTGCCCTCTCTCCCACCTGTTTCCCAACAAAGCAACTGCTATTAATTTGAGGGTGTACTAATATGGTCACTGACCTCAACAAGTCAAATATTGATAAAAACATGAAGTTAAAACAACATCAATAAAGGACTACAATGCAGATTCCACCCATCCCATGACATAATAAATGAAAGCAAAGAACTTTTTTAAAATGTTAAGAACATATTCATTACCTCTATTTTATTATTTTGGAATCAATTTATAAAGTTATGTATGCATAGAATACACACACACATCCTAGTAATTTCTAAAATATTGATAATACTTACCTAACAATACTGAAAATCAAAACTAGGGGGAAGTAAATAATACTTAAGCATGCCCTCCTCAAATAGTTACCTGCACTTCTAATTATTTATCTGTCTCAAGCTAGCTATAGTCTGCTAAGAGGGAAAAGAGAAGGGAAGGGAAACACCCCGCTGTGCTTTTGTTAAATTTCTGCAAGGAGAGTACTCCACACCCACACTTGAGTTAAGGGATTAATGCTATCACTAAAGTTATAAATTAACTTATGTGCAAAGCTTAAATTGAGATGGCCCCTATCGATCCAGTTCCCAGGGGTGTTTTACCAATCTGACTCACAAAGCACCAGGCAGACAGCCTGATGTTCGCATTCCCATCACCCTTTGAAAATGTCCATCCAGCAGTAAATTTGGAGGCCCACAGGTCTTTGCATTATGCAGTGGGTAGAAATGTGTCTTTGTTACCCTCAGGGACATGTGGCAAGGAACAAAAGAGGCATAGTCAGACTCTGCAATTATGTACAAGGACTCCCTAGTAACACGATTTAATAAAAGGTAGGTCAATGGCATGACAAGCTCTCAAGTTTTTGGTATCTAAGCAAATCCTGAGAGTTCTGATTTCTCACAAAAAAAAAAGGCTACAGACTGTTTAAAATTTCTCTATTACACTCAAAAGTCACCATTTAAAAAAAAAAAGAGAAGTCTGAGTCTATATGATTCAGAACAGGGCTCCACAACCAAATGTTATTTTTCACTTGCTTGTTTTTCTAGAAATAGCACTTTGAAAGTGGTATTTAATGAAACAGGAAAGGAGGGAGGGAACACTTTCTGCTATCAGGCACTTTGAACAGTTCATGAATCTGGAAACAAAATGGAGATGGAATCAAAGGAATTATAGCAAAATAAACATAAACTGTTGTCTTGGGTGTGTCCTAACAGACTAATTATGACCAAAGAAAGACGAGGAGGGTTGACTTGTGGATTTTTCATTGCACAATCTCAGATTTTTCCTGACAATCCTTTCAGAAGGGTGACCTTATATAAATCACTTAGCCTCCCACATCTTGGTTTTATCAACCTACTTAGGTTGTTACGTTCGATAACGAATTCGATTTATGGCAGAGCACTTTGCAGATATAAATGCTAAGAGAGACTACTTAAGCCTAAGTCTTTGTTTGGGGCTGATGATGGACAGATGTGCCAGGGGAGAACCAGCTGGTTTCAGCAACAGACTCATCCGCAGCTGGGCTCCGGCCACTTGAGGGTTATTAGCCTCCCTCATGGCCATTGGGAAAACGTGATGGATTGGCTCTCACATCGAGCTTGCCTGTAACTCTCCTTCTGACTTTTTTAGGAGAAATTATTTTCCCTACTCACCAAAAGCAAATATGGACCTGGTAGTTGACAAATAAATCAATCCAGAGTGCTAATTTTTCTTTTAATCCTTTACTGCCAATAGTAACTTCAGTTCTTCAATCTCCTCTGCCCTTCAGTGGGTGGCAGCTAGTGGAGAAAGCCCAGCTTCACGGTCAGACCAACTTAATCCTTCTGAGCCTCGGTTTCTTCTTCTCGAAAATGGGGTCATTACTCCCTATCTCCCAGAGGACTTCCGAAAAGGAAATAAGATGGACAATGGGCTTCACCGCCCGTGGTGCCTACGGATGGTGGAGAGTCAGTGATTCCTTTCTATTGTAGACTATAGTTTTAGAAATTTGAAACTTCTTTTGTGCAAGTCTCTAGAGTACTTCTCTCCATTTTGAAAATATGATAATCCTTTCATAAAAATAAAAAACTTTCTAAGCCCTCATCTAATAATATCTGGACTTACTATATCTACTATTATAATAAAAAACACATAATTGGCAGAAACCTCCTATCAATTCAGTGGCTCTTTAAATGAATTGTATTTTATTAAATTAGCAATCCGCACATTTGAAAAATGGAAACACATATATGTGAAAAATACCATCTGGTCTAGAAATAACATTTTGGTACCTATGTGGGTAGATTTAGGATCCTGTTGCAATGGAACTAACCCCCATGGGTCCTGGGCGACAGGTCTGGAACCACTAGATGGGAGCATTCACGTAGTAAATTATTTTCAGATTCTTTGGGGATTTTTTTGTGTTAACTGCAAAGATAATCAAGAAATTACTACATTTGGATTTAGAAAATATTTTATGCTTATTTTCTTCACTACATTTTCAAAGAAGATAATTACAAATAGCTGAAAAGATGAGACTTTTTAACTTTCTCATCATGCCCCACTGGCTCGCGCTCCCTCCCACTCCTGCTGCAGGCTGGGAATGGCCTGTTTCAAAGCGGGCCATCCTTGCAAAGTGACTGGGTCACCTGCAGATTTACAGTGGCTGCTTGGCCTCTTGATTTACTGATGAACAAGAGGAAGAAGAAAAGCCTTTTCAAAGTCAGGGTCTCTTAGAATTACAGTTACATTCATTGATTCATCCATGTATTCATTCACTGAGTAAATATCTCTTTGTTTTGTTTATTAATGTATTCCTAACATCTAGAAATTAACTGGGTACATAATAGGTATTCAATATTATTTCATTCTTTCAATAAATTTTTATTAAGCATCTACTATGTTCCAGTCACTGTTCTAAGTGCTAAGGACACCAAAGTGAACAAAACAAAGGCCCTGCCCTTATAGTGCTTATACTCTAGTGGGGAAGACAGACAAGAAAAAAATATTCGACTCAATCTATATCATACTGTCAGGTAGTCAGGGAAAGGGATGGACAGTGGCAGAGAAGAGATGCTGTTTTAGTGGGTGCTCATGACAAGGCTCGTGGAGAAGCTTAGATCTGAGCACAGACCTTACATGACAATTTGAGGAAGCCATGTAAGTTTTAGGGACTCTCTAATGCTTGCTGTATTAGCCTTACTTAAATAAGTCACTTTTTAAAAATTATTCTGTCAATGAGATGGAAAGTTTTTAGATGGTCTTTGGTTTTTGGTCAGCAACTCTTAGGTATGACTATCACATTAACCACTGAGTGAAACACATTTCAGTTTCATGCTGTTTTTCTCTGTGGCATACCGGTGTGTACGAACACTAGTTGGCCCTCGTTGATTTGAGCCTGGGTGAAGTTCTGGATGCTTTGGCCAGGATAGGACTTGAGAGCCAAATGTCCATTGCTCGGTGGAGTGACCTGGTAGGCCAGGTCCTGTGGGGCGGAGTCCGCATCTTCTGCACAGAGGTCACCTCTGGTCATCGCAGTGACAGAATTCACCCACACCTTAAAAAGAGGAGGAACATTCATCTTTTGAGTACCAATTGTAATCACATCAGATTAATAAACTGGATAGCTATGACACCCTGGTCTCTTGCACAAAGATTTAAAAGCTAAAGCAATTCATGAAGTATCTTAATTCAAAACAGATATATAATTAAATGCCAGATGAAATGCAAAGCATGTTGCAGTATATATTTAATTTATGAGGTCTATGAAGTTTCAGTAAAAACAATATTCATAATTATTCAAATTTAAGTTTTTAAACAGCACATGCATTTATAGAAAGTATAATAACAATAAAAGTTGACAGTAACTAAGCACCTTCTGTATGCTGGGCATGAATTTCTATTCATCACTGTAAGAAGCAAATTATTTCATCAGCTTTTAAATAGTTTAGGAAAAAAATCACACATATTCCATATTTTTTATTCCCTTTATCTAGCCAGTCTTGCAAGAACACCAATATCTGGTTCCTAAGGCCTTGCAATGTTTGCTGTGCTGATAGCACACGTCTACAATTGTATCCGAATAATATACCCTGTTTTTCAATTACATTTAAAATTTATTTACATTGCCGAAACATCTTCATTCAAAAATTCATCAAACATTAAGCATCCACCATGTTCCAGGCAATGTTCTGAGTGCTGGCAATATATCAGTAAATAAAACAGAGTCCTGTCCTCAGGGAGCCTACATTCCAGCAGGAGGGGGTGAAGGGACACAGAGGAGAAACAACAGGCATAATAAGGAAATGAATTACATGGTGTGTTAGAAAATCACAGCACTATGAAAAAAGGAAAAAATAAAGCCAGATAAAGGGGGCGGTTCAGGAGTGGGCGGATGTTAAGCAGGAGGCTTGGTTTGAGGAAAGGCTGGAAGAGGTGAAGGAGGAGCCACACGTACGTGTAACTATCTGGGGGACGACCATCCGGGCAGAGGAAACAGCTCTAACGTGGGACCCCCCTGTTGCAGGGGTCAGGAAATCAGTCAGTGTGGCGGGAACAGAATAAGCAAGACGAAGGGTAAAAGGAGATGAATCGAACGTAAAGGGAGGTCGTATCACGCAGAGTCTTGAACTGTAAGAACTTTGGCTCTTCCTTGAGTGCCACGGGGGATCATCATAGGGTTTTAGGTGAGGAGTGACCTGGGAGGACTCCAGTCCTCACAGAACCCTTTGGCTTCTGTGTCAACAACAGAACCTGAGAGGGTCAGGGTAGAAGCTGAGAGACCAGCAGGAGGCGACCGCAATAATCCCAGAGAAGGACGATAGAAGAGAGTGGCCGGCAGCAGCAGCGGTGGCTGGAAGTGGTCAAATTCTGGGTGACTGTTGAAGATAAAGCAAAACAGTTTCTACAGATTAGATGCAGTGAGGTGTGCAAGAAGGAAAGGTGGAGAGAATGACTCTGTGGCTTGGGCTCGGCAACGAGGACGGGTTCCATCAACCGCGATAAGGAAGCCGAGGGCAGATGGATTTGGGGAGTGAGATCGGGAGTTCAGTTGTGAACATGTTAGGTTTAGAATGTTTCTGTGGACACTGAATCGCATCTGATGGCATCAGGCTGTTTCGAGTTTCTCCAATCACACAGTCACATGATCTTTCACTAACACTAAAAACAAGTGGTTTTATCACTAACTCAATTATCACATTACTATCTGTATCTATATTGATATATTTTTTCTTACCCACAGAAATATCATGTGCACATTCCCAAGATTATGTGTCATTCCCTGTTTTCTGGCTAGAACCTTATCCTCATCTTCTATGTTTCTTACTATCTTGTTTAAAAATTCAATCCTAAATGATTTAATATACAATCTCTCCAGTTAAAGAGAACTGTTCTCCTCAGTAGAACAGGCAGTTTACAAAATAACTTTCTCCATGCTCACTCAGTAACTAATAACTAAACATAATTTGAGACAGGGAGCTCAGGAAGTGTATAGGATCCCTATGCTTGCATATCAGCCATGATGGGGCTAGAAGACAGAAATTCATCCTATTCCTTCTAATGTACCAACTACTGACAGCACAGAAAAAAAAAAACTACTTTGTGGATTATCCTTTAGCTTTTTGAAAGTTCCCAGTTGAGATCATAAAGTCATTGTACCTAAATAAACATTCACGTACACCACATATGCCACATGCACACACCTGCACACATGCACCCTGGAACTCATACGTCCAAATGCATGTTCAATGCTTCAAGGTGACTATGTTGAAGAACAACATACGCCAACACCAATATCACTGCACACAATTCTTTTGAAATTATTTTCAGGTTGTTCAAGAACATTTGATTTTGTTTTTGTCCAGTTAGACTACCTGGGTTCAAATCACTCCTTTGCTGTTAACTAGCTATGTAACCTTGGGCACATGTCTCAACTTTCTGTGCCTTAATTTCCTCGTCAGGAAACCAGGAATGACGGTGTTATTATGTATACTGAGTGACTTAATACGTGTGAGGCGCTTAAAACCACTTCACCTGGCACACAGTAAGCACTCAATAAATATTAGCTTTATGGGACCCATCTTCTCCATCAGATTTGGCTCTGAGGATGGATATGATTTTTAATATTACTAAAAATTACTACATCATTAAGAGTGTGACGATTGCCACTATTGAGGCTATTCTGTAACATGTACTGCAGATTTTGTTTAATCTCACAGCATTCCCCCATAATTTGGGATGAGTAGTTGGTTTAATAATTGCGGTCAGTGGGTGCTCCCATATCTTGCCATTTGGAATATGCCCACTGAAGATTTTTCAGCGCTAAGCTCTAAGGACAGCAACTGTTAAATAGCTACCAGGAATGCTAATCAATACAATGTTCAAATGATAAGGTTTTGGCCTTCATCTAACCTGTTGAAAGGCTACTGTTTCTATAAAATGTACAGGTTGGACTGTTCCACTAAATTTCAAGCCCACTTATTCCAGTTTTTCACTTTTTACATGTTTAAAACCACCCATATATCTTATCCTCATTTCTTCAAGAACTCAAGCTGATTTGGATATGTGCCGCCATTTCCCTTCCCGTGACTTGCAGACACTCATTTTTTCCAACACCACGCACACGAATGCTGGACGAAGCATGTTTTCCACTGCAGTTACTCTGCTGCGGAACACTGCTTCTTCCCTCTCTTGCCTCTGAAATACACCATCTTCCAAAACAAATGGAAAACCTGCCACTCAAAACAGGAGCTGGGAACCTCAAGTCTTGTTTCTACCAAACCAAATCTAGTTCAATTAATAGCCCCATTGCGCCAGGTGAGGCCTGATTTAGTGCCCAGTGTTTGGCAACAGAAACTTCGGATAGGTGGGGAGAAGAAAATCAAAGACCCCCCAACTTGAATTCACATTTAAAATTGATCCAAAGCCCAAAAAAGAATGCTGCAGAGTATAAATATCTGAACAAATTAACACAAATCTGGAATAATATTTTTTAATTTACCATTAGCTTTAAGAAGAGACTAATGGTATTTATAAATAGAAACCCAATTCTGATCCAATTTAATTCTAATTATGATTCTAATATTTAAAAACCCAGATCCTTCTTGAGTTTCACATGAGGGATGTGAAATACTCATAAACGCACTGTCCCCCTGTGGTACCCCCAGGACTTCAGCTGTCAATTCAGACTTTGCTGCCCTAATTCTTCTGCTGTGCTCAGCTCTCAAAGCTCTTTCTAGTGATGACAAACACTTATCAAAAACAAGCAAATGGTTCTATTTTCAGAATGCAAACAACAAAATGTACAGTATTATTGAAACAAAAACTCAAAAAATAGAAAAATGAAGCCCCCTTGTGGACACAAATATATTTTATCAGGTATGCACCAAAATCACGGATCATGCTTGATTACAAAATTACTCAGTAAAACATATTTCAGAATAAAATGCAAAGGATTCACCTACAATGGCCTAATTCCAGTTTGTCAGGACACAAATGATCTGAACGGCCTTGGAGATCAGCTGAAAGCCTGTGGCTTAAGGAAGTGTTGCTACAGGACTTGAGGAGAAAGAAGTGTGCTTGACATGCTGGCACGGAGAGGTTAATATGGGTGGAGAGGTTAACGTTCAGATTCCTGGCTGCGAACTGCCCTCCAGGGTCTGAGATGCCATCAGTGGCTCTATTCCCCACAGTCCCACCTTCTCTCAGGTATACTGCAGCTGGACCTTCCTTCCACCTGCTCCAGGCCCTGACATCAAGTAAGGAGAGTGAGCAGCCATGAGGCATAACCTGAAGGTCTTGAAAAAATGCTGATGGGAAAGTCAGAGACAGCACCGAATCTGAAGGCCTTATGGGCTTCGTGTTTGCGTAACTGCCTTTGCCCCAGACTCTGCCACTGTTTAACTTTGTTATTTTGGGCAAGTCACTTAACTCGTGAGCTCTAATTCCCTCTTCTTAAAATAGGAATAAGAGCAACACTCGCTTGATCTACTTCACCAGGTCCTTGGGCTTCCTCGCTGTAACTGCGAAGGAAGAAGCAGGAGATCCTTGTGGTTCTGAGCTCAAACTCGCATCTAGCTCTGCCACTTACTGTCTGCCAGCAGCTCTTCTGCTTTTGAGCTTGAGGAAGCCTGTCTATGCTGCAGATTCCTCATCTTTAAAATATTAATAAAAACGATAGGCCAAAGAGATGTTGAATATTCTATGAGTAAATGTGAAGTGCTTGCAACAATGCCAGGCACAGAGCACTGTGTAAGTATGAGCTGTCATTATGACCATGTAAATGGTTGTTATTGTTACTGCTTGATATGCTCTGAAATCTAGAAAAAGAAATGTCATTTTCTGAAATGATCCCCTAAATTTGAGACTTTGCCTGGACAGAAGTAACTAATAACCATAGCACTAGAGAAACTCTGTTATTGGAAAATATGCTCTCATGGCTCTACTATTTTGATAAAACGCATATGCTTTCTACAGTAGCTTTCAGGGAAAAGTTAACAAACCTGATGCGTCACAATTCTTTAATAGTATTGAAGGTTATCAATTCAGGAGAACACTCTGCACCAATGACCAACACACAGTCTTTCCAGGAAGTTTTCTATGCCTGTTTGCCATTGCTATTAATATTATATATTCTAGTGGACGACAGAGATCTCACAATCCAATAAAAAAATTTAGGGGCAGAAAGTGAAAGAACGTCTTAGATGTCGTAAACTGCCTACGCAGGCTCTCAACATTAGCAAGACCAATTCTTGGTTGCCTCTTATCTCTTTTTCATCAAGTCTAAGTTATGTTCAGATTGAAAATAGACATTGTTATTGTATCATAAAATTTCACGAGACTTCATTATCCTAAAAATCCTCACAGCAACTTCATTCACATTATACCATATATACTAGGAAAGCAATATTGTGATTATATGCTCTTGTCTATATTCCTTTTTCTTGGAATATTTGAAATTGTATAATTTATTATTTTTCTTCCCTCCTCACCATGACTTTGGGCCACAATACCAATCCGTAAAGTGAATCAGACAGGTTTCAGACAGTGTAGCTGGTCCTTCCATCCCAACCTCCCTTCCTGCTGAAAAGGACAGGCAGATGGCGGGGTCATGGGCAGGCAGGGCTGACCTGCAGGAAGGAAGGCTGTGACTTTGAGTGGTCACAGGGAGACCAAAGCTGAGGGCAGAGACCCCTTTCATATGGCAAAGTAGCCCCATGAGGGGAAAATTTGGGGGGTGAGGGGGTTACAGGCTGCATCGACTCTGTAATTACCCTATTGTACCAGTTTCTACGTATTCCGGTGGATAGAAGTTTCAATAGATGAACTCCTGAGACCTGCCCTAATCTCATAAAAGGACAGGTTTCCCCAGAAATGGGAAGAGCGATGAAAAAAGTGATTCATTCATATAAAAGCACCCAGCTTTGCTAAATCAGTGGCTTACAGAGTTTTTTGATTATCACTCAAAGTAAGAAATACATTTTACACAGCAACCTAGCACACACATGTGTATTTGTGTGTTTGTGTGTTTAAAATCCAATATATGTATAAATGAAGCAAGTTTCACAAATCAATACTTACCCTCACTATACACAACGCATTCGGATACTACCCATCCTACTTAACTTAAAAAAAAAAATTGGTTCTGACCCACTCAATTAATTTCACAGCTCACGCACAGGTTGCAACCTGCAGTTTGAAAACACTGTTCCAGATTATCCCCACTGTGGACAGCAGGGTGCGGAGCCGGTGCTCGGACTTCCTGGCCTCAGATCCCGCTCTGTCTTTTACGAACTGTATGACCTTGGTGAAGTGACTTAACCTTTCTGTGCCCCAAGGCTGTTGTAATCCTCGTTTGATTTCAAGAGTTGCTGAGAGAACTAAATGAGAAATCATTTAATCATTTACATGATACATTTAGAACTGAGCCTGACGCATAGCAGGAGCTCAACAAACGCTCTCCTGCTTCCCATCGTTATCTCTGGAAGGCCAATGAACGGAATTATCTGGCATCAGGGGGTCCTTATGCCCAGAAATCAGCTCTCACCATGGAAGCCGATGTCTATTCACTCTCCTCCTCCTTCCATCTGCTGCTCGAGTCAATCTGAGCTTTTCATGTCTTCAAACACGCCAGACCCGCTACAGACTCACGACCGCGGCTCCTAGTTATTCTCTGACCGGGAATGCTCTTCCCCTAACATTCATCAGGCTCCCCACTTCCCCAGCTAATCACCTCCACTCCCACCCCGCCTTTATTCAGAAAAGAGTTAACACAGCAGGCTCAAGACTGTCCTTCCTGAGAAAGGCCTGCTCACAAGGTTGGTCCTTCACGGGTGTCTGGGAACTTTCCTACACTGACACACCATTTTCCCTAGATGATAAGGGTGGCTTGCCATGTCTAAACTGTTTGTCCAAACAGTGTGGATGATGCCGGACACTTGCTTTCCTCCTGGGAGTCGGGGATTTTGGCACACACTACGCAGAGGGTGCCTACCTGGCCAGCCCCCATTAAAAACCTTGGCCACTCGCTATCTAATGAGCTTCCCTGGTAGACAACACTTTGTGTGAGTTGTGTCAACTCATTGCTGGAGGAATTAAGTGCATCCTGTGTGCCTTCCCTGGCAAAGGACTCTTAGAGCTTGACCTAGTTTCCTCTGGACCTCACCCCACGTGCCTTTTCCCTTCGCTGATTTTGCTTCGCAGGTTTCTCTGTACTAAATGTTGGCCATGAATATGCTATATCCTGTGAGTCCTTGCAGATCAGTGACCCTAGGAGAGGTCTCAGGAACCACTGTCACACAGGCCTCCATGCAAATGTCCCCTCCTGGCACAGACCTTTCTGACAACCATCTCTGCAGTGTCATTATTCTCTAACTCCCACCATTCTCAATCCCCTTAAGAGCTTTGCAGAAAAGTACAGCAATCACCACTTTATTTATAACATAACTTTACTGTCTTCCCTGCTGAACACAAGCTCCACGAGGGCATTTAGGGATTCAGTATTTATTGAGCCCCCACGACGTGCCAGATACTATGCCAGGCACTGAGGATATCACAGGGAAGGACAGACAAAACCCCTTCCAAATGGAGTTTACACTTAAGGGAGGAGACAGATAACAGATTATTTACTTGTTTACTACCAGAGAGTGATGGGCACTAAGAAGAATAATAAGGCAGGGTCCAGAGATAAAGAAGAGCCCAGTGCTATTTCTGCTGGGGTGGTCAGGGAGGGCTCTATGAGAAATCACATCCAGAGCCCTGGGGAGCCGTAGTCTAACAGGGCTTCCCAGAGGAGGTAACACACCTCCACTTAAAGAGAGGCCCTCTTACTAATTTCTGTACCATATGACTGGAAATCAACAAAATACCAAAAGGCTCTATTCACAACAGTCATAATTTAAACAAAGGAAAAAATCTCGTTTGGCAAATGAGCCAGAATACCTTGGTATGGAAAGACTTTCATTGAATAGCATACCAAGACCATGCCTGCAATCGGAGAAACAAATTCTTGGGATTTCTTCCATTTTATAAAAATCAAGCAGGTCCTATAAAAACTTCTACACCTTTACATGACGAGTTAGCATGTCCCACAGTGGTATCTAGTCACCTTCAGATTTTAGACACACTGACTTAAAAACCAAGGCTATTTCTCTGTTTCTCAATCAAAGAGAAGCGAAATGGTTCATCTGCAATGTAAAGCCTTCGCCTAGTCTAGACTGGAGTGACTCTACCCTGTATAAGACGGCAGCTCTACAGCCTCACCCTCTGTCCAAGTCCAGCTTTAACCAGAGAATAGTAACACATTTTACAGCCATAAAAATCACAGGACATTAGAACCAAAGCAACGGAGAAATCACCAAGTAAAACAACCGCCTGCACCCATGGCTTTGTTATTAAGGAAAGTAAAGTCCACAGAGATTTTACTGAAGTTCACATGGGCAGTTTGCCAACCCTAAACTTCAGTCTCCTAATTTTAATCCAAAGCTTTCAAGGCAGAGCATGAGTTTCTTACCAGATAAATAAATGAATAAACTCAGCAAGAGCCAGCATGGAATGACACATCCATCAACATTGGGAAGTTGTGTCCTTCCTGGGCTGGGTCCACACTCCCAGGGAATAAGGTGAGAATAAAGGAAATGGCCCTCACCCTCAGCTGCTCTTCCTATTTTTCTTGAGAGGAAACACTCTTGTGTCAAGGCTGGGGGAGGCGGTCTGGAGAAATAGCTGGAGCAACCCCACTGTTCCTGATGGAGGTTGCATCTCCTTCATTTTAAGGAAGGATAGAGACAAAGGATAGGGTGCGGTTTTTTTGTCTCACATTTTAATGTTTCTGAACATGCTAAATTGACAGGTATATTTAATAGCAAAGCTGCTATTAAGTTGATGGTGCATCTTATAACTGAGGGCACCTCAGAACTGAAAGTGGAGCCCAAGATGGAGCTTCAATTCCTTCTCATAAAGAGGCCAAAGAGTTTGCTACCTTATTCTTTGGTTTTCCTCTTCCTTGGCCAGTTCCAGCCCTTCTCTCATTTCTTTCTACATGTTGGCCTCCCTATTCCCTCCCCTGGTCTTCGTCATCCTGCAGTTCTGCACCACACAGCAAAATGCCAAACCCCATACTGAGGTTCCTGGGCAAACCCATGCACATTGATCCTTGCGCTACAGACTATTCCCATAAGGCCACTTTGGTGGAAGCACGGGGCACAGCGGCTTTGACATGTCTTTTACTTGCTAATGAAGACACCCTTGATGACAAGGATGCACCAAAAGAGCTTGACCAGTTGGGAGGAACAGGGGAAAGTGGCAGAGCATGGCGGCAAGAGGTCAGACTCGGCAGACACTCAGAGTGGAGTCCACACCTTCCTCATCCCCACTCTGTGCTTCAGCGTCCAGTTCTATAAGTAACTGTAGTTCCCTATAGAACATAATTCTGTAGTAGTTCACTATAGTTCCTTTGGAGGCACAATACTCAGTAAACACGTATTAAATGTAAACTTTTATAATCGTGTTTAATAAAAAATTGACACCTAAAATTCCTCACTCTAGCCAACAACCTACTTCCCAAATCACTTTGCAGAGAGCGAGTTCAGGAGGCGTCACTGCAAGAGTCTGTGTCAGGGACAGGGAGGAAAGCAGCTGAAAACAGAGGGGGCAGCCTATGAGTGTGACCAGCTGGAACATGCTGTCCCAGGCTACCTGGTAATGACAGTGTTGACTCAAAAGACAAAGTGACCAGTTCCAAAAGTATAAACACTATAGATTTTTCACTTAAAATGTAGAAGCTGGGCATGGTGGCTCACACCTATCATCCCAGCTACTCAGGGGAGTGGGGGCTGAGGCAGGAGGACTGCTTGAGCCCAGGAATTTGAGTCCAGTCTGGGCAACATAACAAGACCCCATCTCTAAAAAACAAAAACAAAATGTAGAGATTTAATCGTGTAGAGACTGAACCAAGCTCTAAGACAACTAAAAGCACTAAAAAGCCTATAGCTATATCCAATTGCTTTAAACAAATAGAAACAAACATTTAAAACCCTGCAATTTTTAACAATGTAAAATTTGCTAGTTAGATTAGCCCCTGGTGGGCTCCAGGGTGTGCCTGCCCAATCATTTAATTGGCCCTAGGGTGTTTTATAAATTAAGGTCAAAGGTCCGCTGCTTCACAATTCTTTGCTACTCTCCTTGCTGTTTTCCTGTCCCTGCTTGTCACCCAGCTGGCCACCACTCTCACCAAAGACCCTTTTTCTGTTTGTGTCAACCACCATACAGAGACAGGGCATTTGCTGTGCCATCCTGTAAATTGGTGGTCTAGATCCTTACCACTTAGAAAATAACCTCTAAGACCTATTAGGTTAGAACAGTGCCAGCCCTAACCATTGTTTTGTAGTTAAAATGGCTTATTTTTAAAATCCACCTCTCCCTCCCCCGAAAAAAGCACAGTGAAGAAAGCAGGGTCAAAGGATTCTCAGGGTAGAAGTCAGGAGACCCTTCAACCAATCTTAGACCTGTAGTACCTTAGACTCGGACTACTCCCTGGGCTTTAGTTTCCTCACCTGTGAAACAAGGTTAAGCATACCATTTGATCCTGTTTTGTAACTGATGGCCTATATATAAAAATATTATTTACATATGTATAATACATTTGTATGTGTATACATAAATAGTATATATATACTATATAATATGCAATACATAAATAAGTTTATTATAGATCAGTTGGTCTGTGTGAGTGGTTATTAGGTAACACTGCCAAAATTAAATTCAGCCACTTGGACAATCAGAGACTACTACCTAGATTTGCTATTCTTTTTTTTTTTTTTTTTGAGACAGAGTCTCACTCTTTTGCCCAAGCTAGAGTGAGTGCCGTGGCATCAGCCTAGCTCACAGCAACCTCAAACTCCTGGGCTCAAGCGATCCTCCTGCCTCAGCCTCCCGAGTAGCTGGGA
>CAUYSK010117741.1:0-24268 GCA_963575035.1 Avahi laniger
GGGGGTTTTTGTGGGCCCTGTTTGCTTGGGTGTTGCCTTGCAACCCTGGCCGGGGCAAACTTTTGGTCCCCTTTCAAAAAAAAAAAAAAAAAAAAAAAAAAAAAAAAAAAGAATCCGGTTTTTAGTATTTGAAAAAAGCAAAAAAATGAAATTAAGGGGGAAGTGTTTCAATAGTGTTTATTTTCTATATTTATAAAATGCAAATTTGAGTAAGCATCTTTCAGTGAAAAATGTATTTATTTGTTCACTAAATATTAAGCATATTTTATGTGCTAGGAGCTGGGGTAGTCCCTGGTCTTACATTGATATGCAAAACAGAAGTGGTTTCTGTACTCAAGAATCTCAAAAATCTGTTTGAGTAGATGGATATCCTAATTACTTTGATTTGGTCATTACACATTTTATGCATGTGTCAAAATATTACATGTACCCCATTAAGTATGTATAATTATTATGTAACAATAAAAAATGCATTTAAAAAAAAGAAGATAGAGAAACTAAGGCCCAGGTCAGGGGAAAAAACTAGTAGAGGTGATGGATGAAGCAAAGCAAATATGTAATTATAAATTCTGCTAAGTGTTGTTAAGTAAAGGAATATCTGGATCGAGAGAACAAGGGGACCTGAAGGATCTGTGTGCTAGTCAGGGATGGCCACTTGGAGGGAATGACTTTGAAGCTGAGATCTCTCAGATGAGAAGGAGCCAGTCATGTCAGGAGCAGGCAGGGAGCTTTTCAAGCAGAGAAGATGGCATATGGAAAGGCCCTGGGGCAAGAAAGGGTGTAGAGAAAAGAGGCAATGTGGCCAGAGGGTGGTGTCCACAGAGTAGGCACCCACAGATTCTTTTTCTTTTTTTTTCATTTCAGTATATCATGGGGGTACACATGTTTGGTTACATGGACTGCTTTTGTACTGCCTGAGACAAAGTTGTAAGTGTGCCGGTCACCCAGGTGGTGTACGTTGTACCTGTTAGGTATGATTTCTCCCATCCCCTCCGCGGCCCCCCCACCTGCGTGATCTCCGTTGAGTTTCACCTCCTGTGATGTCCGTGAGTGCTGTTGGCGTGGACGCGGGGACAAAGGAGCACTTAGACTCTGCTGGTGGACTGCAAACTAGAGCAGTATGGGGATTCCTCAAAGAACGAAAGGTAGTTCAGCGATCCCGCTACTGAGCATTTGCCCACAGATTTTGGTGGCCGACGGGGTGAATGGGCGGCAGAAGCGGAGTTTTGATGCCAGGATGCAGGACGGCTCCCCACCTGCGGAACGGTTCTTTCAGCTGCTGCACCTGTGGCTTCTCACTCCATTCCGCCGTGGGCTGGGATTTGTCCTATTTACCTGTCTCTCTATAGGTTATTGAAGAAGATTTAGTAATCTTTAAAAGTATTGAGTTTAAAATGGATGGACACATCAAGTAGTTACCTGGTGGTTGAGAAAACGAAAATGGCTGGGGGACCCTCGTAGAAGTGGATTCTCTCAGAGGCTGAGGTTTTCGTTGACTTTCCTCAGGGAGCCAAGGGTAGAGTATGTCCTTTGCAGGATCAGTGCCTGAGAGCGGAGAGTCGTAGCTGGTCAGGTATGGCATCTTTGATCCTTAAGCCTAATAACTGCTAAGCTATCTATTTTGTATCTTATCTTCTTCCTTCTTCTATGGACACAAATATTAAGCACCTAGATGATGCCTTATGTTGCAAACTGTCCAGATGGTGATGAGATTCTAAGAAAGCGTTTTGAGTCTGAGTGGCTGCAATTAAACAATCTTATGTAAGCCATGTTAAAATAGATTTTAAGCCTTTTTTACTTGATGTTTTGGCAGGTTCTGAAGCGTTGAATTTAATTCTGAGTTTCCTAAAGTTATGCTACCTTCCCCTGTTCTTTTTTTTTCTAGAAGATACTGATTTATATGGATGCTGTCATTTGAAGTTTTATTTGTCTGTTATCCTGATGATGTTGCGAAAAGGATTGTGCTTGATCACATCACTCATTCATGCAGCAAATTCTTTGTCAGTGCTGTATTTGTCTCTGTGTTAGTTGCAGATCATATAGTAGAGAATGAAACATTCATGAACTTTCTCCTTATGGAGTGTAAGGGCTGGTGCAGGAGACAGACATTGCATATAATTAGAGATTACACTTTGAGAGAGAGTAACTCTGGGATCTGCTTTGGATTGGGTCAGCAGGGAAGGAATTTCTGAGCAGAGGGTTTAGGTGCAACTCCAAAAGATGAGTTAGTAAAGGGAATAGAGGATGTAATGGGAAGGCCCTGAGGCCTCTGTCTCCCCACAGATGTTGATTATTTTTATTCTAAAATGAAGGATTATCTGTGCTGAGCTCTAGCTTACCCTCGTTCACAGTGTAAGGTTTGTGGGGGCCCAAAACAAAACCTTGATTTATTGATTGCTCTTGGGATTGTGTGGGAAGGTGTGTATTTGCCTGTCTTTAAGTATGGAAGATAAAAACATGAAATGAGTGCAAAGTAATTAATCAATGCGTAATCATTGTGTGTTTGCTTAATATTTCTTTACCGTTTAATTTTTAATGCTGGAAATTTGAAGAACACATGAGTTGCTAGAAGAAATAGAAAACAGATGTCTGTAACACTGCTGGATGTTGCAGTGGGAAGAAAACACATTATAGACAAGGCAAGAGACGTTACAAAGCAGAAAGATGAGGAAATAAATGGAAAGAGGGCTGGATAGTCAGTTGCGGTTATATGATTTTTAAGGTTTTTCCATTTTCTTTTTCATAATAAATTCAAGGATGTGAAAATGTCTGCACTGATGATGTTCACAAATTTTCTCCATTTAATCAGATTTGGTTTAATTTTATCTTAAGTGGAATAAATTTGCTAATGATTAATGTGAGAGGCTTGTATTTCAGTTGATGTGGGGCTGGGGGAGCAGCCTAGAAGATTGCTTTTCACACTCCCTGAAGTTCTTTTGCCATTGTCTAAATA
Source organism: Avahi laniger (assembly GCA_963575035.1). NCBI lineage: Eukaryota > Metazoa > Chordata > Mammalia > Primates > Indriidae > Avahi > Avahi laniger. The sequence continues at coordinate 2,954 of CAUYSK010117741.1, forward strand.
TTCTAAAAGCCACAGAATGTTACAACAATTTCTCATTTTAAACAGAAAACTGCAAAAGCAAAAGGTAGACCTGGTTGATGTTTACCTAGTTGTTTTAGAAATGACTTTTTGTTTTTAAAAAACAGGAAGTTAGTTTCCATATATTATCTGTGTTAAAGGCTAAACGTATCTAGATGCTATCAATTTGAACAGAGAGCCATGTAGAGCAGTGGTCCCTAACCCTTTTGGCGCCAGGGACCAGTTTCAGGGGAGACAGTTTTTCCATGGAACGGGGGAGGGAGGGATGGTTTCGGGAGGCTTCAAGCACATTACATTTATTGTTCCTCCATGCGGATGATAATCTGTATTTGCAGCCACTCCCCAGCGCTGGCATCACCGCCTCAGCTCCACCTCAGGTCATCAGGCGTTCGATTCTCACAAGGAGCCGCAACCCAGATCCCTCCCACGCGCGGTTTACAGTAGCGCTGGGCTCCTGTGCGAATCTAGTGCCGCAGCTGACCTGACAGGAGGCGGAGCTCGGCGGCGATGCGAGTGCTGGGAGCCGCTGCAAATACAGACCGAGCTTCCCTCGCTCACCTGCCGCTCACCTCCTGCTGTGCGACCTGGTTCCTAACAGGCTGCAGACTGGTACCCACTGTGGGCTAGGGGTTGGGGACCACAGATGTAGAGAATTAGGGTTGTTAGAACCTGTAGGATTGCCTGGCTTCAGGGAAGAGGAATAAAATAAAATAAAAAAACAGGCTTAAGTAGATGTAGTTCTTCATTCCTTCCTAATGTAGTCAGAGAACGTTGTTTTGTCTTTTAAGCCTAAATAGAGAGCATGTGATATATTAATATTATTTTGCTTTTGCTTTTCATGTCAGTAACCATTTTTTTTTTTTTTTTGAGACAGAGTCTTGCTCTGTTGCCCAGGCTAGAGTGCCGTGGCGTCAGTCTAGCTCACAGCAACCTCAAACTCCTGGGCTCAAGCGATCCTTCTGCCTCAGCCTCCCGAGTAGCTGGGACTACAAGCATACTCCACCACGCCCAACTAATTTTTTATACATATATTTTTAGTTGTCCAGATAATTTCTTTATATTTTTAGTAGAGACGGGGTCTCGCTCTTGTTCAGGCTGGTCTCGAACTCCTGACCTCGAACAATCCTCCCGCCTCGGCCTCCCAGAGTGCTAGGATTATAGGCGTGAGCCACCAGGCCCGGCCAGTAACCATTTTAAATGGCATCTGTCTTTCATATGAGCCTCTTTCAAAAAATATTAATGTTTCACTGAATTTCGAATGATCATAAATTATTCTCTATATTTGGACAGAGCTCTTTCAGCTTATTTAGTCAAAGTTAAACGTTTTCTCTATGTAAATCCAATTATGAAAGCTTTGTCATTTTAGCAAAATATTATTCATGCCCCAAAGCCAAAATTAAGGTAAAATAGGTGTATAAGCTTAATAAGGGATGAAAACATATATTCATTGAAGGATTATCTTCATTAAGGAAAATAGGTTCCGTGATAGTGTTTCTGGCCACACTTTGTTTTGCACTGATCCTCAAAAACGTGGAGGGCAACACTATTAACAGTATCATTTTTTAAAACTCCTAGGTCAACTGACTAGAAAGCGTTATTATACATATTTTTTTCTGTGTACCATGGCAAATACTGTACATTGTCATAGCTTATTTTTGTCTATACTGTTTAACAACAAATGGGAATACATTTATACAGTTATATTACAATTGCTTTTAAAATCCAAGTTCATGGTACTTGAGCATAAAATAACAATTTCATATGTTTTGCAGAAAACGCATGTTTCAGAAGAGATGGGTGAAATTTGATGGCCTTAGCATTTCTTACTACAATAATGAGAAGGTAAATACATTTTACAGTTTTCAAAGATTGCTCTACGCATACTAAGAATACTTCAGTAACCTAAATAAGTGATTTGGTTTTCGAGAATTGGAGGTGGATTATAAACATGAAAGAAATTTAAATAGGATAAAACACACTCTTCTTTATTCTTTTCATAATTTAACTTTTCCTTGACACATAAAATTAGAATTTGTTTTTACTTAGCGATTTAACAGTTATTTATAGAGTATCTTTTATAAACCTGAGGAAGTCCTAAGAGCAATATAAAAGTAAATAAGCAATTGTCTTTATCAAAGCGAGCACCAAGGGATGTGTACAGATGACGCTATGAGAAGAAAATGGCAAAGCAGGGATCGGTTGCTTCATCTGTGATTGGGGAGGGAGACATTTATGTGAGATTTCATTTGCCGTGGATCTGGAAGAAAGGGGATTGTTTGTATATGTAGAAACCAGAGAGAAACAGGCCCTATTAGCAGAGTAGATGCCCAGATGGGAAAGTGTGGACCATGCATGATATAACTGAGTAGTTTTCTCTCTTTGGAGTATGTAAAGGAGACTTGAAGACAAAGTTAAAATGGAATTAGAGTGCATTGAAAATCTTAACTGTTATGTGAAAATGGTTACAATGTATTCTTAAAGCAATTGAGTCCTAATGACACAGGCGGAGTTCTGAGTATGTCCTTCCTGTTAGGTATGAGAATGTCTTTATTCTTAGGAGATATAGGCTGAAATATTTAAGGGTTCAGTGTCATTATATCTGCAGATGTTTTACAAATGTTACCTGTCTTTATATATTTATATTTGCAAATATTTATGTTTATTTGCACATATGCATAATTAGATAAAATAAATTCTGAAGATGTAATCAGTCATCAAATCTAGATGGAGAATATATGGGTGCTCATTGTATTACTCTTTTAACTTTTCTGTGTTTGAAAAGTTCCTTAATGAAAAGTTGGAATTAATAAATATGCTACCATATGTTTAGTTAACTAAAATCAGATGATTTTTGTCTTAACTGTATACTTTCTCTTAACATACTTATTTTAAGACTTAACCACATTCTCTTATTTATAGCTCATAATCTAACATTTTCTCCTTATTTGGAGATTTTCGTAGATATAATGGATCTGTGGTTTGAAGAGAGATTAAGACTCCCTCTTATAAATTGCCTCTTCAGTGTTTCAGGGCAGAAAGAATACGCGCTTTTAAACAGAAAGTAACGTGTATTGCAACATAGCACACACTGCATGTTGTATTGCTCAGAATAATAGAAGTGTTAGAGAAGTGTTCATTTGGTTTTGCCTTGCAATGATCCAAATTAAGCATCCAATTGGTTTAAACACACCTCTTTGAGGTTTGTAAGATGGTTGGATGAATATTTTTTAAAAGCCAGTTTTCTGCTTTAGCTATCATTTCTAGTCTGCTTGTCCATTTGAATGTTGAGATGATTTCTATGCCTGGGGTAAGTACAAGGTAGTCTGTGTATCTGATGGAATCTGATTGCTGGTTTTCTTCAGCACCTGGTCCCTTTTCTGGTTTGTTTGAGATGAGGAGGAAAATTACCCGATAGTGACACAGGCTTCCATGCCAGGAGGCTCTGTTGGTGGTAGACTCATTCCATTTGAGAGAGAGAATTTCTAGTAGCTGTGTCCAACTGGACTGTTTTTCTTTTAATTTGTCCTGTTAAAGCTTATCTCAATTGCAGTGAAGAAAAGAGAGCCTGTCACGTTTTTAGATATTGATACAATAAAAATGATGCAGGCTTGGTTTGAAATTGAGATTAAAAGTTTATATAAAATGAGTTATAAATAATTTAGCTTATCCTCAATTTTTTAAAAAAGTTAAATTGTTGTTTCCTATGGCATTTCATCTGTTTACCATCCAGATAATTGGCTTCATTTTGGCAAAATACAAAAGCACTGGGATGAGCGTTTCCTAAAAGTAGGTACAGTTTCTGTTGTGACCCTTCTGGCAAAAGGGATGCGTAAGAGTGCCCATCGCTACTGCTATCCTGGCTGGGTGTGCAATTTTCGTGGCTATGTGAGCAGAGCAGTTGGGTCTTTTAATATTTAAATGTTCACTTGAGAAACATGTGGTTGGGCATTTTGGGGGTAATGTGCAGAGTTCCCCGTTTTCCTAGTTTTCTTCCACTTTTCTCAATGTGCCGAAGTCTTTACAAGGACTTCATTGTATCCCAGAAAATGGCATCATCCCAACAGCCCTTGATATCTTACCCTCGCTAAGAAATCTGACTCACCCCCATTCCCACTCAGCTGTGGGCAGAATTGCCCTGTGGTCATTTCATTGTTTGAAAGTGGTAGATAAATGACAAACTTGACCTAGATATCTGTGTGTTACAGGCTCAAGAGGTGCTTTAAAATTTCTTTCCTTAAAGAAAATTTGACACTCTTAAAAATGCAGGCATTTTGAGCCTGTCATTTGAGTATTTTTTTTCTGCAATTGGCTGTATCTTGTGTTTTTAGAAGGGAAATATAAAATTAGCCCTTTAGTGTTAAAAATTATGAGATTTATTTTGGGATCTCATATTACAAATGAACCTTTAGAGAAACTATAACTTCCTGAGGTTAAAGTGACTAGTATTTTGCTTGTTAAGCATATTTTAATCACCTGGGAATTTTTTTTCCTATTATTCTACCAGGAGTACTTGCCTGATAATATCATATCAGTGTTATAGGTACATAGTTTGTGTTTTTAAAGAATTTTTTTTTAGTCTCTTTAAAGAAATCTAGTGGAAGGAGAACCTTCTTTTATTCCTGTTTCCCCCCCCCGACAGTGCTGCTTGACTTTTCTCTATTGAAAAAAGGGGTTAATGGTAACCAACAAACAGTTAATTATCTCAAGAGGGTATATTTTTGTAAGCTTTTCTAATTCTTATGCAAACTAAGATTTTGGAACAGATCACCTAGGGGATGAATCGTAAATGTTTTTGGACATTCTTAATTTCCTGCTGTCGGGTCTCAGCTACTACACACTCACAGGACCGAGGCCCTCATGCTGCCCCCCAGAGAGGCTGTGCCCCTTCCCACCTGTGGGGTCCGACAGTGGAGGGACCTTCCCTCCTTCTCAGTCACGAGAACACTTCGTGCTCTGGATTGGCCTTGTATTGCCATTTTGGCCTGCTTGCGTTTATGGGGTTTGCTTTGCTAAGCCCATCGTGCCTTCCATTTCTTTGCGATGATCTTTTTAAGCGATGTCTGAGTACGCACTGTGGGAAACTTGAGCATATCTCTTCCTACATTTTACCCTTTATGTTTTTATTCTTCCAGCTAGCCATTGCCATCTGTCAAAATCCTGTGCAGACTTCAAGACCCATCTTGTTATTCGCCTCTGTGAACCTTCATTTTCTTCAACTGTGTGGCATTTGAACAATAATATACAGTAAAGTTTAGAGGGACAACAAGCTGAAAGCAGACAGGCAAGCCAGGAGAGTGTTGTAGTAAGCCAGATATTCATTTATCAGAATGTAGACTAACGTAGAGGCTCAGTGAAAGTGATAAGAAATGAATTTCAAAAATTATTAAAAATGAGCCTTCAGAGGTTGTTATAATTGTGATTGATTGAACATAAGATTCACTCAGAAAATATTTCTGTAGTACCAACTACCTCATGCAATGCGGTGAGGGAAATAGATAGATGAGCTAAAGCCTGTTTGGGGAGACTGTATTAATCAAATAATCACACAGGTAAATATAAAGTCACCATTTAAATTACAATGAATAATTGCTGTAAGGGAAAAGTCCCGGTTGCTGTTAGCTTAAACTAGGGTTATTTACCCAGCTAAAGATGAGCAGCCTGAGAGAAGAGGCTGATCATAAACATTTTTCTTCAGGAGGGTACGTTTATGCTGAAACATGAAGAATGAGGAGGCAGTAACTACGTAAAAGTGAGTTTGAAGAATATTCCCTGCAGAACGAACTGTGTACGCAAAGGTGCTTGTTTGGGCAGAAATGTGGTATGTTCGTGGAACCCCAAGTAGCCAGTGTGGCTAGAATTCAGAGTTGGAGAGTGGAAGGGAAGAAGCTGACGCCGTAGATGTAGGGAGAGCTCAAGTTATGTGTGTGCAGGAGATCAGCACAGGCCGAAGACCATTCTGTCCTATTTCAGACTGATTAACTAGAAGAGTGATGTTTTAGTGCACAGGTATAGAGGGAGGGTAGGGCTTTGGGTGATAACAAATTCAGTTTTAAAATTTGTGGTATGGGACAGTTACATGTACTACTGATGACTTGAAATATGGCCGTGTAGTTGAATGAAGGGGATAGATAAGGAAGAGAGAGATTTTAGATTATTCTGCATAATGGTGGTAGAAATGGAGGACATTATGTTAAGTGAAATAAGCCAGGAATAGAAAATTCAACACCACGTGTTCTCAGTAATGTGTCTTAGTCATATGCTAAGTCGATCCCACAGAAGTAAAAAGTGGTGCAGAGGATGCTCGAGGCTGGGAAGGATAGGTGGAAGAGAAGATAGAGAGATTTGTTAAAGGCTACGAAATTACTGCTAGATGGGAATAAGTCCTAGTGTTCGATAGCACTGTAGGATCGCTATGTGATAGTTAACCGTAATAGTCTCAAATAGCTGGAGAGAGGATATTGAAAGTTCTCAAAGGAATGATAGTTGTTTGAGACGATGGATAAGGTAATTACCCTGATCTGATCACTATGCAGTGTATGTATTACAGCGTGACTCTGTACCCCATACATGTATATATAATTGTTATATATCAATTAAAATTAAAAAAGAAACGCAAGAAATTTTCTTAGGGAGAGAAGATAAAACAAAAAAAAATTGGAAAATAAGGAGAAGAAGTAAGTTATTTTCTAAGTGCTTATTTCTTGACATCCTTCTCCCTTTTCTAAATGAGGTTGCTCATTCATCTTCCTAAATCACAGTTCAAAGGTATTGCAGTTTTGGCTGCATGAGAATGTGTAGGAAAGCCTTTATGGTGTTGGTATTTAAAATAGCATTAAAGAATGGATGGGATTTTGGTGGATACATAAAGTCAGGGGTGGGAAATTGGAGCAGAGCCAGTGAAGGAGAAGAAACTGTTGAAGAACTAAGAGAGAATACCATCGTGGTAGAGTGTATCTCCTCAACTAGCAGAGGAGGATAATCCTATCGCAATGCCCTGTTGCTGACGATGATGATCCCTCACCTGTTGCTGAGAATAGGAGTTTACGGAGGGAGGAATATAAACTCGGTACTTGCTCTCTGTGTGGAATGGTTAGTACCTTCTTATTCTAACCAGTTATTTCAGACACTTGCAACCTGCTCAAAAGAGGTGGTTCCAGGGGCAAAGGTGTGGAAAGGAAGAGAAGAAACACCTTAAGGCTGTGTCCAAACTCTTCTGATATTCAAGACCTTCCGTAGTGTGGCCTTGATGTGTGTTTGTGGCCTCATCGTTTTTGATTCTCATTGTTGTCCTCTTATTTCTCTGCTTTACAGCTCCATTATTCTCGAATGTCACCATGTTTATAAAAACACCTCTCACCCCTTTTAAACAATTGAGAGTTCCATCTTTATACTCATGTATATCCCTTTGTTTGTACTCTGTTTTAACTTTTCTCTCATCACATTAGCTGTATTTTGAGGCTTCTTGAATGTATAAGGACTCTGTGACTTTTGTTTCCAATGCAGGGCCCAGTAAATTTTACACCCATAGTAAGTAATTGAAATCATGGGGTAGTCATCATGCCAAGTGATATGAAAGAGTCGAGGAAAATGAAGATTGAGGAAGAGTTATCAAAGTCCTGTGAATGTCCATTTTGAACAAAATTGTAATATGTGTGTGCTGATTGCAAACAGCCAAGTCCATCTTTTCTCACTCTTTATCCATTGGGGAATAAAAAGTAAAGTGATACTGTGTGAGATTAAGATCCTCGTTGTAAAATCATTGAGCAATATGGTTAATTGATAAAACCTAACAACTTTTTTAGGTGTATTTTGTTCTCAATATGTAATGGCAGTAATTTTGAAATGGTTCAGTTACAGTACCTGTTGTGGCCAGCAGATGCCTGCAAACACCATAAAATCATTTTGACCAGATTGTTTTGTTTCAAAGAACATGCTGCTGCTTTTTGGAACTATATATTGCTAGTTTAATAGAATTGTTTGTACTTGATTTTTTGCATTTTAATTCCAGATGAAGAGAAAATTGAAAAGACATCTTACTTAAAAGAAAGAGACATTTAATAGTTTCTTTTCTTGGGTATTAAATTAGTGTATAAGCAAACATCTATATGTCATTTTTAAAATTTAGATTGAAATTATGGAAGAGAAGCAGTTATAATTACTGTGCCATTCTTTTTTTTTTTTATGAGATCAAGAGAACTTCATTTTCATGAGTTTTCTTTATCTTTTTCTCTAACCTATACAGGAAATGTATTCAAAAGGAATAATTCCACTTTCTGCTATATCAACAGTACGAGTCCAAGGAGACAACAAATTTGAAGTTGTTACAACACAAAGAACTTTTGTTTTTAGAGTAGAAAAAGAAGGTAAGATTATTTCTTTATCTCTATAAAATGTTCAGTCATTAATTTCTGACCAATCATATGAATAAACTAGTTAAACTAGAAATGTCAAGAAACCTTTAAATATGTTAATTTTAAATAATTTATATTTTAAATTAATTTTAAATCCATAACATTAAAACATAAATAAATTGACAAGTTCTTTGTTGTTTACTATTCTTTAATGCAACAAATAATTAGTGAGAGGCTGTTAAGTGTCAGGGACTCTAATAAATTCTAGGTATATAGTAATGAAAAAAAAAGTAGGCAGAAATTTCTGCTTTCATGGAGCTCACCTTTGAGGTATTGTCTTGTTAATGCAAAATAGTTCTTTAATATGCAAAAACAATTTTTCTATTAAAAAGTTGGTTTTATGGAACTTTATATATGACAGGTCTTAGCTGACTGTATAGGCACCATAATCATTCTATTATAGATATTGGAACATCTTTTACATTTCTTGGATTCTTTCCGTCTATATCATCTATGGGTCACTCGGTGGCAAAAATTGATCTAAGGACGGCATTTGTTTTCTGGATTGAATTTAAAGGTGTGCAGAGAAATCTTTTCTGAATTTTGTTTCATGGGGGAGGGAGGAGCTAGAGGAATGAAATGTTCTCTGTTGTATATTTTGTTTGACTGTCATAATATATCATTACTATAAATCTCAGTAGTTTCAAATAATATAGGTAAAGCCTTCTCATTAATTAAAAAATTTGGATTTTAACTTATTTTAAAGATGACTTTTATAGATGTATAATGCAACTTAATTTTTAGGAGTACTTCTTGGTACTCAATTATTTGAATAATGCATGAAAAATTTACTGAATACTTGATATGTGCCAGATACTCTGCTAAATTGTTCATTTTAACAACAGTCTTATAGGTAGTATTACAATTATTATCCCATTTTACTGGAGGTGAATAAGAGTATTCATCATCAGTTAGAAACTACTACAGTGTTAATTATTATGGGGCAACATTGTCCTCTTTTTTAAACTGCTAGATTCCTAGACCATATGTCAGTGCATGGCACCAGAGAAAGCATTCAATATATATTCTATATTACTAGAAAGTTTTCATTGTCGCTTTGGATAAATGAATTTCTCCCAGCTGCCCTTCACACCGGAGCAGCTTTTTTCAGACTGGATTACTACCTATTTGTGAGATCAACTTATTGTTTTATAATGATAGAAAACCTCCCCCCTAAAAAAACAGAAAAACAACAACAACAACAAAAAAAAACCCAAAACATAAAACAAGAAATATCAAAGCGCATTGCTTATAGTAAGTGTTATATTGTGAAACATATCTATGTATATATTGTATATGTGTAACACAAAAAATGTTCTTGTTATTTTAAAGCAAATGTTGAATGAAAACTATAGCCCTAGAGTAGGGGTAAGCCAACTGTGGCCTGCAAGCTACATCTGGCTGCCTACCTGTTTTAGTAAATAAAATATGATTAGCTCACAGCCACTCTCATTTATTTACATATTGTCTTATGGCAGTTTTTGTGCCTCAAGGGTAGCATTGAATAGTTGTGGCGAGACTGCATGACTAGTAAAGCCTAAAATATTTACTATCTGGCCCTTTACAGAAAAAGTTTGCCAACTGCTGTCCTAGAATTGCATATGAGAGGAGTCACTTTTTGTGAAACACTGAAATTCGAAATTTGTCTACAGTTGACTTATATTTGAAATCACACTTTTTCTCTTTCTGTATTTCTTGAAACACGTGGCGTTGCTTCTCTTGATTGGCTGTCACGGTGGTCTGTCTTTGTACTTTGGTTTCCACTATGCTGAAAGGTAACTGCCTGTTTCTTTGAGGTGCATATCACCTTCCTCTTGGCCTCTCAAAGTGAATTCCATGTACGCCACATAGCCTGCATTTTAAGATAGACATACTAAATAAAGCTTCCAACTTGTGTGAAAATCTGTTTGGCCATATTTACTTGCCACATTAGAAGTTAAACAGACACATTTTTTTTAAGTAGAATGTATCAACCCACGCATGTTTAAAAGTTACATGTTCACAATTGACCAGTAAATCCTTCTGTGGTGTATGGTTCATCTTTGTGATGTAAACTTAGTACAATATAAGAATTTCATTAACTTTGGTGTAAATTTATTGTTTGTTAAACAAGTTATAGGTCTTTAATTTTTGAAACCATGGAAATACTGTTTCAGAAAAAACTGAGGCTGTATCCACATGAAATTGCTGAATAAGTTATTTTGATTGAAAATTACTTTTATGTAGTGAACAACTCACATTTTTAAAGATAAGTATGTATAGAGGTATGTGTATGTATATATGCATATATGTTTATGTATGTGTTTATATATTTATTATGGCACCTTCCACAAGATACTGAATGTGTTCTATTAAGTGCTCTTTCTTCCTTCCATGTATACAAATGGTTGATTATTTTTTATTTTGTGGGAACTGGGAAATCAACTATAGTGGCTTATGAAAAATTCGACTTAATGAACTTCAACCTAAATTAAAGTTTGCTTCAGTTGAATGAAGAAGCAAAATCAAAGTTTAGAACAGAAAGGGGAATAGTTTGACATCTTAGCAGAGATGAATTTTTCATTTTTGGTGAAAGGGTTTTAAGTGACATGTACAGCAGTCTTCCCTGAAATCAGTCGCTGGTTTTGAATTGTGGGTGCACTGGCATTACTAAGATAGGATTACAGTTTGGCATCTTTTCTCCACAGAATTTCCAAAGCTTTAGTTTCTCCAGGTTTCTTAGTGAAATGTTGTTATTCTCTTAGCTGAAAGTGAATTATATTGAAATGATAACATTTTAAAAATACTCTTCCCAAGTGCAAAATTCGGTCTGACGCCTTTTCTCGGGCAGAACTATTGGAATTGGTTTAAGGGTCCTAACAGCTAATGATCTCCCTAGTTAGTGGGTATTCTTGTGGCACCTGTGGTCACACAGGCAGATGTGTTACTTTACAACACGGGCGGAGCTCTGAGTGGGCGGTTCTCATGGTTAGAAGAGAGCTGAAGACTTCTGGGCGGGTGTTTCCTTCCCAGGGCCATTTTTCAGTGTTGGCTGTCAGCTGCAGGCTCTGTTTCTGTCCACCTTAGCAGATTCTAGCCACCTGGGAAACAGGCAGGTATGCCACGCTCTCAATTCTCTTTTAAACAACTTCATGCAGTTCTCCAGGGGCAGCTGTGATACTGATATGGGAAAGTTGTTTTTTTTTTAATTAAAAATATTTATTTAAAGAATACCTAGCATAAGACACATATAAATTCCCCTTAGTTGTTTTGGGCAAGCAGACTTCTACCTCTTTTGCAGTTTTCGCTGGTTTTAGAAGCAAGACAGGAAACGTTTACTGTCTCTTTACTTTCTCACTCCATTCAGTCTCAGTGGTGGTTTGTTAAGTGTCTTCTTCATAGACTTTATCGTGATGTTTTGGAAGTTCCTGACACGTATCTCAGGAACTTGCTAGTACCCCATATTCCTTCTAAAATGTTCTATTGTGGGGTCCCAAGTCTGGTTCTGAGGCAGGTCTCGTGGTTGTAAGGTGACCGATGGCCAGTGTGCATCTCCGTCTCTGGCTCTGGAATCGTGTGTTCGGCTGCCTACTTATCTCAGCACAGCTGCTTAGCAGCATCTCAGACTCCATACGTCCTTACTCCGATTTCCACCCCCTCCACGACACTTCTTCTCCTGTAATCTTCTCCATCTTCATAAGTAGAAGTCCTAGGTGCTTAGGCCCCAACGTGTGAAGTCATTCTTGAATCTTTTCCTTCTCTCATGTCTCCCATCCATCAGCAAATCATGTCAGTTTGACTTTGAAAATATGTCTAGACCAATTCTCAACACCTCCACTGCACTGCTACCACTGTACTGCAAGCCGCCACCTCTGTCTGGGTATTTTAATCAGCTCTCTTGATCAACTGCATGCATACCTTCAGTGCAGCTGTCAGAGTGACCATTCACCAAGAAAGTCCGGGCACGTCAGTCCACTTCCCATGCCTCATTGCCGCTGTAAGCACTTGTGATGTCCACAAGCCCTGCACAGTCTGGCCTTGGTCTCCCCATCCTTCCCTCCCTCCCTGCCCTCCCCGCTTCACTGCATTCCAACCACAGGGACTTCTCCCTTGAATATGCCAGACCTGCTGCTGTCGCTGCTGCTTCCGGGCCTTGACATGCACTGTTCTCTTACCCTAGAATGCTCTTCCTCCCGCCACTCTCCGGCTTGCTCGTCACTTTCACTTCCTTTCAGCTTTTGGTTAATTATCTCCTCCTTTTTGAGGCTTTTCTATTGCCCTATTCTCCCTGAGCCCCTCATCCTGTGCTATATGTTATTGTGCAATAAATTATATATCCAAGTTCTTACGGCCTGCCTTCTTTCCCTAGAGTGTAAATTCCAAGAGAATAAGTTCATGATCTGTCTTGTTCATTTCTCCATTCCTAGTATTCAGGATAGGTCTTGGAACATACTAAGCACTCAGTAAATATTTGTATGAATGAATGGTTATCAATTTGAAGAACGACCATGATGTGCAATAATTCCTTCTCTAATATTGATCATGGGTTACACTGAAGGATCTTTAATTAGGCCATATTATCATATCAAAAGAAGGAGTCCAGCTAAACTTTGTTAGATTATGTCATTGATGCTTTGCGTGGCCCTTATGTAGTGATCTCTAGTATAATAAATCCTTTGTTACTAATGATTATGCCTACTGATAAATCTAGTATTTCAGAGAGTGTTGTCTCTCCTGTTGACCTTTTTTAACCTCTTTTTTTGATTCTTACACTTTAGACTTTTATTCCTGAAAACATCAATAACTATTTTGAGGTTTTGGGAAATTTCTGTTGTCTTTTATTACAGTCTAGTGTAAGCACAAGAAAGTGGCAATTTGAACACTTATTCTTATTCTTCTCTGTTCTGTGCTTGGAGCAAAGCCATTCTGGGTCAGAGCTTGTATTCAGAGGGAAGGGTGCTTCGCACAGTGCTAAGATCAAGGCAGACACTCAGTGGGTGTTTGTTATGGGAAGGAATAAAGGAAACGCTCGCCTAGTGTCTGACTTTGCCCTGGACGCTTGGCCAAAGGGAAAGAGCTATTCAGTCTGGAACATGGTGACTTTTGGAAGCATGTCCCCGCGTCTGAGGCTGCACACACTGCACAGCCACGTGCAAACGACACTTGTCATCTATTTTATTATGTTTGAACGATCTGTTCTGCCATGTCTCTCCCCTGGCGTGGGCAATGAAGAATAGACTGAATGTTACTGTTAGTTCCTGTTCTTCTTCGTGACTGTTTACTTCCCATTAGTAACTGGGGTCCTCAGGAGCTAGATAATTCTTCTTGGCTATGAGGGAATCACGTCTTAAGATGCAGCCAAAATATGCTCAAGTCCGAAAGGTGCAATTGACAGTTTCAAATTAATTCTTGAGAAACTAAGGTGTATACTACAGTAATCTAAAAGCCACGACCACTTAGGCTCAGTTTATTAAATTATAACCTACATTTCAAACTCATTGATTTGTGTGGATTAACACAAACAAAAACCATTAGATACCATTTACTTGGCAGAAATATCTTGTGTGAAACTAATGATCACATGTAATAACCAAATAAAGTGAAAGGTCTACTGCTGTTACTAAAACGGTAACAAATTATTGTAGTGCAATCTGGATGTGCTTATACAGATGTAAGGTTGTACAGTAGCTGCTGCATATCGACATTGACTTAGCTACCTGAATATTTCCACGTTGTTTAGTTTATGACATATCACAATGCTGGGGACATTTGATAGATGTTTTATACTGATATATAGGAACAATCACCAATTCTTGGGGGATCATGTAATATCTGCAGTAAAACATTGTTGAATGAGTTTTTAATAAACACTTGGGCTTTGTTCATTAAAGACACAACCAACTGTTTTTAGTAGTTTTGAAGGTGAGAAAAAATGAAGATGATTTAAAAATTAAGACTTATTATGAAATAACTATATTCATGTTTGAAAGTGAACAGGTTTAATATGGAGACTTATTTCAATCCACAATGAAGTTATTCTGAGCAGACTTGTCTTAGAAGTATCTGAGAAAGCTTCTGATTTCCCAATTGGGTCCTATTTGCTCTTTTCCTCTCCTTCCTCCTTGAAAGGTTTTCCTCCCTGAGATTCAGTCTGTTTTGTTTCCATTTGCCTTGATAACCACTTCTCTCCTTGTTTTGATAGCCTACTTTCCAGACTCATAGGTAGAATTCTACACCAAGGTTTGTCCATTTCTTCTCCCTTTACATTAAACATTTATCCACTTCCATGTGTCCTCTCTCGTACAGATTACCTTTGTTCATACATTGCTGTTGGTCTGCCTAGATGCTCATGCCAGGGTGCTGAAAATCGGAGGTAGTTCTGTTAATTAATTGGATTCTCCTACCTCCTTAGCCTAGCCAGTTCAGATGCTAAGTTACCTTTTACTCTCAGTAATTTATTTTTTTTAACACATGTATTCACTATTTTTCATTCTCCTAAATATCTTGACTCTTTACATATTCTTTTATTTCCATTTTCACTGTATTTTAAGTCTCTATTACCTTATTCCTGATCTCCAGACTTCCAGTTTGGTCTGTCATCATCCACGTTGTCCTAATCATGGCCTTTGTTTGGTTAAGAATACCGAAATGGTTTCTTTTGCCTTAAAATTCCTTAAAGAGGCGGTACAGATTCTATTGCCGTTTTTCCCATTATTTCCTTGTGAGTTAAAATTATATTAATAAATATGTTCATCTGTAAGTTAGTCCTTTAATGGATGTTAGTTCTTCCTGCTTTTGTTCTTGTGTTATCCTCTGCTCAGAATCATTCTGTTCTTCCCTCTACCAAGCTTTTGAGCTGCTCCTCTTCCTCAAGACCCCCTTTGTTTTATGGTGTCAAGAATAGTCAAGAGTTGAAACAGTTGATTCTCCTGATGTTAGTACTAACTCGTTATATGACTTTCAGCACATCACTTACCTCAATTGAATCGACTCCTAATTTGATATCATTTGTATGACATTTACACTATTCTGTGTTCCATTATGTGTTCTGATCTAATGTGACTTATAGCTTTAATTGCTGCTTGAGGACTAGATCAAATTCCTATGCTGGTAACACAGTGAGTTGTTTGCAGTTGAAGGTCACTTAGCTTTTGTGGAAGGAGTGGGAGAACCAAGTTTTAATTTGACAGGAGAGATGCTGTTGTTAGTTACCGTGGTGAGAGTGGAATCAGAGACTGAACATCAAGGCAGGCATACTACCGAGTAGAGTAGGTTCCAAGTGACTGTTAGAAAGTAAGATTTTCTGAGTATTTGGTAACTGACTTACCATGTAAAATCTGTTACTTGCTGGATAGCAATATTACTTTCTTCCATTAAAAGAGAAACTTCAGTCT
This sequence comes from Avahi laniger, assembly GCA_963575035.1. Taxonomy (NCBI): domain Eukaryota; kingdom Metazoa; phylum Chordata; class Mammalia; order Primates; family Indriidae; genus Avahi; species Avahi laniger. Next base: position 18,756 of record CAUYSK010117741.1, read on the forward strand.
CATGAATAATCTAAAAAAATACTTCTCAGATATTAACAGGGATACAGATCACCTATAGTTCTTTTTAAAATGCAGATTCTGAGTCTAGAGTGGAGTCTGCATTTTAATAAGCACACAGGTGAAGCCAATGGTACTGGTTCCAGGACAGCTGAGTAGTGTTATTCCTTTTCCCTCAAAGAGTTGGGTCATTGGTCCTTTCTACAATAGCATTTAGATTGTGGTTGTGGGAAAGAATCTGAATTATCTGTTGCAAAGAGAGTAGATTTCTTGTTGCTGTTTCTATGTTTACATAACTTTTATATGGATTTATGTATTTTCTCCTGTCTTTATTTTCAGAGGAAAGAAATGACTGGATCAGCATACTCTTAAACGCACTGAAATCAGAGTCCCTGTCCTTGCAGTCTCAAGCGGTTGTTACACCTGAGAAATGTGGATATCTTGAATTGAGAGGATATAAAGCCAAAATTTTTACTGTGTTAAGTGGAAATAGTGTGTGGCTTTGCAAAAATGAGCAGGTGAGCTCTGTTACAGTCATGGCAAATTGCTGCTTTTTGATTTTAGTAACCACTGTGCTTTGTTTGTTAGAATTATTAGTGTTTTTACTTACAGAGTCTTGCTTTTGTTTTGAGTTCTCCACTTAAGGTAACAAAGAAAGAACAGTTTTGTTGAATTTCCTCAGTGTTTCCACCATCAGGAAAGCATCTACATCAAATTTGAGGCTGGATATCACCTTTTTAAGGGACTTAGGAAATAGAATCATTGAAAATTATTTTCAAACAGTAGTCTTTAGTTGAGGTAACAGTATGAAACTACATGAGAGAATAATTAAGACCCAATTAACTATTACAGCTGTTGATGAAATATTCCCAGTTCTGCGCTTGCTGTGCTGCTTTTATTTTTGTGATAGAAAATAATAAACACAGGTAACATATTTGCTTGAGTTTTCAGGGCTTTATTGATGTGTTTTTGTTTTTTTGAGCAGATAAGTTTCTTGCAGACAAAATGACTTACTAGACACTGTATATATGTACTCTATACGTGTATACCACTAGAGACTATATATAGTGCAGTATATATATGTATATATATACACGTGTATATATGTATGTGTAAATATACACACATAAACATGCACACATTTATACACGCATATCACATGTACATAAGTAAAATAGACTTGAATTGTTGGGTTGATTAATATCAAAAGGCTCAATAGAGAATTTAAATATTTTGAGGAGACTGATGGTAAAATAAAGTTTTAACAAATCCTGTTAGCTTCATTTGATTTTGCAGACTTTCTTTTCTAACATTTTTGGTTTTTAATATGCATAAGAAAATTCTTTCTTTACCCCTTTTTGGGAATAACTTTTTAAAATCTTTCATCCTGGAATATATTAGATGCTTAATAATTATTTGTGGAATTAAACTGTGCACTTTGGATATCTGATTTAAGATGAACTCATGTTATATTAAATCGGGTTATGGTAAGGCGAAATATAAATGCTGTTTTCATGACAAAAATAAGGTTTCAAAACAAACGGTTTCAAAAAAGTTAACTGCAGATCTTTATCTAAGGCATCCTAGGAACTTCAGTGTGAACTTACTACGTTTTTTTGGATGAGATTTTTTAGCCAATTAACTGTGGAAGGCATCATTGAGCACTATCGACATACTGATAACTTGGATAGTTAGCATAGTCCTCAAGAAGAATAGTGATGTACAGCTTAATAATGTGTATGAACTGAATATGAACATTTTTATTCAGTGAAGTAAGATGATTAAAACTTTTCTTACTGCAATGATGGTTAAAAATGCATCGTTCGCATGTATCAGTATGGAAGTTACTCTGCCAAATTAATTGAAGTATTCATTTTTTACTTGCACAGATCTGATTGCCTTGAATTATTAGTTTCATTGCTCACATTACCTAGATTTTCCAAGCTTGTTATTCTCTAAAAGTAAGATATATATTTTTAATGCTATACTAACACATTCTGAAATTATCCAAAAATTATATGAAAGTATTGCTTTGGTATTAGTAATTGTGGGTGCCCTTAATAATGATTACCATTTGTTGAGTACCAGGTATGATGCTAATTAATTTGTAAACATTCCCTTTTAATCTTCCCCACATATATAAAAGGAAGATATTCTCATCTGTGTTTTACAGGTAAGGAAAATGAGAATTAAATAATTTGGTGATTCTAGTTTATCATGCAGAATTTAATTTAAAACCAGAACTTTATAACTCTAAGGCTAGTTTCTTAACCAGTATACCATCTGGTTAAAGTCTAGGTTGAAAAGAAATTTTATGACTGTGACCTTTTAGAAATAGCCTAAGAATCTGGATTTTTCGTTGAACAATTTAGTTGCCTATGGGTTTCAGAGTATGCACTCAATAAACATTGTATACCGTGCCAGGCACTCTAAAAATGATGTCCTTGCTGAGAAGGAGGACACAAGTCTTAACTTGTGGGAGGAAAAGTCAAGCAAGACCAGCATTTATGATGGATGGTGAGCTCAGTGCTGTATTAGATTGTGCAGGAGTTACACAGAGGTGCACAAAAAGGGGTATTTAACATAGTTTAGGAAATAGAAAAATTTCCATGTACTCAAGTAATGAATATGTTCTCTTAAAACATTAAAGCATTAAGGCTGGGCCCCTCTCCGTCTTTTCATAAGTAAACATGTTTGATATATGTGTATTTCAAATCCTTTTCTGTATATTAGCACCTTTAAAAATGTCTAGTATTGTTTGTGTGTTTAATTACACCATATCTTAAGGGAATTGGTCTTGAGTCAAGTCTTAAAGAACTAGTTGTTCAAGTCTGTGTAAATAAGTAAGGCCCTGTCTGTTCAGGCCTTGACATAACCATTCTGTTTCCACCTGTGTTTACACTCTGGCATACAGCACGTTCTCCAGAGGAAAGCTGCACTTGGTTTTCTCTCTTGGTGAAGCACACGTGAAGAGCCTTGTGACGTGCTAAGTAAGGAGTTTTTCTCCTGAAAGCAGAGGGCTTTACGCCAGTGGAAGCATCAACCTTCCTTTTAGGAAAAGAACTAAAGGACAGTAAAATAGTATGGGGCAACTTTTAAAAGATTTATATACACACAGTCACATGTACATACAGACAGAGTTGTGTATTTTTCAAAGGTGATGGAAAAAATCTGTTCATCATAAAAATGTAAGTACTGTGAGATTCGAATCTCTTAATTTATCTTGATTTGTTTTGTATCTAATGTAGTGCCATGCAACAGAGCATAATTATTTATATTATTTTTATTTTAAAACAGTGAACTTATTGACCACATACTATAACTTACAAGCATGAATAGAATAAAAAATAAGGAAATTGACCCACACCACCCTAATACAGGAAGTATTTTCATTTTTCCTGCCTCGAATTTATATCGTCTTACTAATTTATTTTGGCAGTCACTCTAGAGAGAGTAAACAGACAGTAGATAGAGGTGGAGGGGTAATTATTACAGCCATATGTCGATGCGTTATTAGAGAGGAACCTCATTTATTGCAAAGAAGACTGGACCGAGAGGTTGCAGTTATGGGTTTTCATTCTTGCTCTGCTACTAATTGGCTCAGGTAATTAAGTTAGTCTCTCTAGGTTTAAATGGCATAATGTAAAGAATGGAGATGGATTGCTATCTCTAAGGCCATCACTTTAGTTGTGTATTAGAATCCCATATTTCTGGGCCCATTCCAGACCCATTGGTTCAGAATTTCTGGAAATGATGTATTGGAATCTACATTCCTAAAATGCACCCCAGGAGATTCGGTGATGGGTGATCCAAAACCACGTACAATTAAACACTGCTCCAAGGTTTTTTCTTCAAAAATGATAAGCCTCCAGGTTAAGAGTGCAAGATATTTCTGTAGTTGGAAAATGTGTAAAAATAACCTTCAGCAGTATTAATGAGATGAGTGCTGCTTTAGTTCCTCCCTCAACTTGAGGTTGCTGCATCTCTTTTTCTGATTAATTTGAAAGTATATCTTTTTCTTGATTTGAAACATTTAAGTATTAACAAACATATAAGTGGACAGTTAAATTATTAGTAGAAATACATTTTTAAATTTTGAGGAACTATCACTAAAAAATTATATATAATTCTAAACTAGTCCATAGCTACTGAGCTTTTTTGGGTAATGTCTCAATGATTTTTATATAAGATTTTAATTTTTTAGCTTATAAAGCCTGCCTTAACTAATTTCTTTCTCTTAACATAGACTTTTATTACCAGAGTAATAAAAAAAAACCCCAAAAAACCTCCATTTGCAAAGTCAACAGAAAGGAAAAGTGTTTGAAAACCGGTAGAGATATTTTTCATTTGCTATTTTCCATAAATTCTTTTAACTGTGTGTGTGTGTCTGGGAATTTACTCTGATTTTACAGATTATTTTTCTAGAGCTTTTTCTCGACTTTCAGTAGAGGTGCCCTTAAGATTCCATGTCAAGCATCCCTACAAATACATTTTCAGTAGTTTTCTCTTTTTATGAATCTCCCCTCTGCTGATTTAAGAATTTACATTTTCTAAGTTAAAACAGCTGCTAAAACATTGTCATAATTAATGCCTTTACTTTTTTTTCCCTTTTTTAAAATTCTCTCTCTCTCTCTCTCTCTCTCTCTCTCTCTCTCTCTCTCGTTTTAAAGAGAAGTGGTGTGACAATATCAAGAGGAACGCCAGTCTGTTGGCCTCAACTCCATAAGTAATGGACTTCAACATGGAATTAACATGGAATTTTGCTTTTCCCAATTGCTCAGTTCAAAGATTCACTTTTTTCATCCCTTTCTTTCCCTTTTATTTGTTAGCAGATTATAGAAACTGAAGTGTGGAGTAGCTGCCTAGGTGAAATGCCTTGGGGAATGTTAGGTATTTTATTTTATTTTTTTTTTCTTTTTCCAGACAGACTTTAAGAAGAAGTATAAAAGAACTATGAAGATATACATAAAAACATTTGTTAGAGAGGAAAATGGCATAGTAGAGACTGACTCTCAGTTTCTTTACCTGATTCCTAATTACCCTGTTGTAAAACACTGTGGTGCTATCATCACATAAATTATGTCATCTCTTAGATATTTACCAACATCTCACAACCCCACCGTCTTTTAATTTTTGCACATTTTTTCTATTCCTTTTCTCTTCCTATGTTTTATATGCCTGCAGTGTGTTATAATTATGACAGTTTTTCTGCATTATCACTTCAACATTGTATAAAATGAGTTGTGTAAAAAACAACCAAGGTAAATCTCTGCCAAAGTTAAGCAAAGAAAGCCAGACATAAGAATATATGCTATATATGAATCCATTTATCTAACGCTCAAAAAAAGACAAAACTAATCTATGTTGATAGAAGATAGAACAGTGCTTACCCTTGGGGAGCAAGGTACTTGCAGGGAAGGGGATGCAAAGGAGACTTCTGGGGGTACTGGTAATATTCTCTACATTGAGCTGGGTGGCAGACAAGTGAGTGTTTACCTTATACATTCAAGATCTGT
>CAUYSK010117753.1:0-21232 GCA_963575035.1 Avahi laniger
GTGATTGCTTTCGGGTTCTTCTTCAAGAATTCCTTGTCTAGGCCGATGACTGAAAGGGTTTTCCCAACATCTTCTTTTAGAATTCTTAAGGTTTCATGCCTTAGGTTTAAGTCTGTTATCCATCTTGAATTGATTTTTGTGGGAGGTGGGGATCCAGTTTCACTATTCTTCACGTAGCTATCCAGTTTTCCCAGCACCATTTATTGAAGAGAGATTTTTTTCCCCAAAGTATATTTTTGTCAGATCTATCAAAGATTAGATTACCATATGCAGACACATATATTTAATCAACACTAATGGTACACTTGTAAAGACACTAAACCATAATCATCTATTTCTGAACACTAAGGAATAGCAAACATTTGTGAAAAATTTACCTACCACAAGGCAGAAGAGAAAGTGTCCCAAAGGAAGAAAAAAAAAGATAGGATTTATCACTCCAGTCACTTTGAAACAATTGAAAAGAAAAAAGCACTTCTATTTGACCTGTATCTTTTACCTTTTAAAAATTCCACCCATGATAGCTGTGATCCATCTCAGTGCAGCAAATGTGATCCACCAGATTCAAATTTCTCTGCTTTATAGTGGAACACAGGAAGGAAGGAGTAGTGGGAAGCGATGCCCTCTTTCTAGAGTATGTCTAGCAACCCTCTTGCACTTGTGGAAATGCAAATGAAAAATTATTTGTGCTAAACCATGTATCTCCTTGTGCTTTCTATTTTCAAATCCAGTTCTCCTGCCATCATAATACAACCATATCTGATATTACTATAGAAAAGCTGGTTGTAGTATAAATAAATGCAAAAATTCTCAACATAAACAGGATTTTAAATAATCAAACTAAAATATTTATTGGAAAGAAGATAAGGTAGTTATTGCAAGGATACTTTGGTATATATTGGAATAAGGGAAAGTGTACAAATATATTTTTACTCCCAACAAGTTCTTGGTGATTAATGTTTGAGGATTTGGCAGACAGGGAAGGTCAACTCTCAGACCAGTAGATCTCACAGAAATAAATACTAGGTATTTCAGATCATATTGTTTCCTGTTTAGGAGCCCCCACAAGACAGGATGTCTCCATATACAGATATACCATACCTGATGATAATTGAAAACTTCAGAGTGCTTGACATTGTGTAGCAAAACATTTGAAATATAGATTTGAAAAAAAATCATCTACATATTTAGTCATTATTTAGTCCAAATCTCTAAACTTTATAGAAATAATGTTTATACAATTTTTATGTAGAATGAACAATATTTGATAACACAACAGAGTGACTATAATTAATGATAAGTTAGAGTATACTTTAAAATAACTAAAACAGTGGAAATGGAATGTCCCTAACATAAAGCAATGATAAATGCTTGAGGTTATTGGATACCCCAAATACCCTGATTTGGTTAATTGACGTTGTATGCCTGTATCAAAACATCACATGTACCCCATAAATATATACAACTATTATGTACTCATAATAATTAACAATTTTAAAAAGAATTTTTTATGGAATAGAAATATAAATTCAGAATATCTTTCTACATTTAAACAATGTCTGGAATTTCAAAAACTTTAAAAATTGTGAAGCTTGCATATTTTAGTTATATATGATATGCTTGTCACCTTTTTTGTGCACAGTGTGTCACTTCACTGTCCTTTACATTTTATTATGTAAAGCTAAGTTACCGTTTCCTATGTTCCTGATTTTTTGTCTTTTATGGTAAATGGCTTCATAGTTCTTTGTAAAAATCCAATCATTTCACTCGTCTATATAAACCATTCGCTTGGGAAAGGCTATTTGCTTTGAGAGCTCACATCACTCTTGAAAAATTTTGCTTGTCTCTTTCTTGTGGTTAAAGATATACTGTTGTACTTCTTGAAAAACAAAACTACTGAAATCCTAGCTTGTAAGTGAAATTGTAGGACACAGTGACTCTCCACATGAATAATTTCAGTATACCTAATTAAAGTACATTCCATCTTGGATAATTAAAATAAAATCTCAAATGACAAAGCCATTGAATTTCAGCAAAATGTTGGAGAAAATTGTGTAAGATGTCCTATAAGGAACAAAGCTAAATTCCTTCTTTAGGTAGTTTGCTTTTATAACAACCTAGTATAAGAATAGGGTTAGCTAGTGAACAAAAAAACAAAAATGAGTGAAGGTGCTGGTTTTAAAAGTCAGTATGTTATTGGAATGCACAGTTGTATGTATGATTTCTAGAAGCCACAAGATAATTTTTTTCTAAAAATAAAAGTGACCCTTTTGTCACTGAACTGGTCTTTCTGGAAGCAAAAAGTGGAAGTGTTTAGGAATCCGTTTTCTTATTTTCTTATAAAATGCCATTTTATAAACAAATTTATAATTGATCAAAAGAGGTTAAAATAAAAATAGATTCTGTTAAACGTATGTTGAATGATACTAAAATTTGGAGGCATGAAATAGGAAAAGAAAAATTGAACAATGCAGATTATCTGTTGAAAGTGGGGAACCTGATATCAAGGATTTTGCTAAAAGTGATTGGTTGCCATGGTAGCAAGAAGTAAATGGGTACTAATGGGGAATAATACATCACATAGTGGTATCAGATAGGAGCAGAGTGGCAGGAAAGAGTTTTATTTTCTTTCTAATTTGGAAAAACAATGATGAGTGAGACTGGATCAGACAAATCACAATCCAAATGAAACAAATGTAAAATAGTCAGTGCATTACTTCAGGCTTCTGAGCTTACAGTCAGAACTGGGTGAGAGAATTTTTGTCCAAGCTACTAATGATGGGCTACCTCAAAGTCCCCTTCTTCGGTGGTTGGGGAGAAAGAAAAGGGCTGACTTGTTGAATCCCAGGTTTGCTGTGCCCTTGAATTTAATATGGATGGTCTAATATTTGAGTTTTGTATCCAGTGGAAACAAAAATGAAATGCATATATATGTTTTTAATATTTTTCCTAAAGGAGTTATATTTTTAATTCTAGCATATCAGTGAATAAAAGATGTATTTGTATAATACCTTTTGAGAAAAAAAGTACATTTTAATTTTAAAATATAGTATATACTTTTTGTTTAAGAAAAAGTGAAAAACATATGTGCCTTAAAAGCTAGGATTTATTTTATGTTATGGAGTCCTATGCATACTCATAATATGATCTAATGCAAAATACTTTCAGGAAATTATTTTGAAACTTTAAAAAACTATTTTGTGCCTTTGCTTTACTAAGTCACAAACTAAGTGACTACAATGTCTGTTAGTTTGCCTGTTGAGTAATCTGTCATGTGCTTTTCCTTTATGCATTCTTCATTGTATTGTATGTTATCCTTGCTGTCCATTAAGAATTCAGAGATATTTAGAAAGAGAAGAATGGCCAAAAGTTAGATGTATAAATTGATAGACAGATAGACAAATCTGCTTCATTTGATTTCTCTTTGAAAAGAACACTTTAAGGAAAGTATTATTGCTCACATTTTAAGTCTAAAGAAAGAAACTCAAAGAGCCCAAGTAAATTATCTTTTGCAAGTGTCTGGGGCTTTGATTTCATTCCCTTTGGCTGACTACCATACAATTCCTCTTCTGTATATTGCATAAACAGACAACATTGGGCCTAACCTCTTACAATGCCTTATAATGACAGAAATACAGCAACTAAGTAGCACATAGGGTAAATGAAAGCTGAATTGGCAAATTGATAGGGCACTATATTTAAATTCTATGACCTTTTATATGCAAATTTGTTAGAAAAGACCTTTTTGAAAGGAGACATTTTTCTTTATACATTATTGTTGGACTCACTCCCTTTTTCAGTCCTATTCCCATTTGTGGTATCTAGAAATATTAAAAATCTAATTAGTAAATGAATGAAAGATTAATATTTTGTTATGTCCTTTTAAAAGTGATTACTTTATGGTAACACTGTTGGTTATATAGTATTTGTAGATGTATAAAACAAGTCCACATATATGACCTTATTTTACTCTCACAAATGAATAAAATTTTATTCAGTTTACGGGTTGAGAGCATATGCTTTGTTTAAATCTGTTGAAATGGCTATCAACAGGGACAGATTTATACAGTCACATGACTTCTCTTATCATGCTCTACACGTACACTTTTAATACTGTAAAACATCAACAAATTTCTTTGAAGTTTTATTAAAATGTGAATATATAATTTTATATAAAATTATTAACTTAGTAATTAATAAAATGAGTAGAATCTTATTAACTATTCATCTTAATGAACTCAGCTATATCCATATGCTCTATTTTCTCAATTAATGTTACCATAATTTAAAAGTTAAGTGCAAATGAACACAGAATCCAAATTGGGGAAAAATGTAATTGCAAAGAGGACTTATTGGCACTTCTAACAAACTGTTGGAGAGACTACAAAATTTAAATAGCTATTGAAATTTTTAAAACTGGATTCTAGATGGATATTCAATTTATTTCCATTTTATGTCAGTCTTATTTTGAATTGGGTCATAAAATTTTTTAAATAAAATTTCATTGTAGTCAACTCTAGCTTATCTGCAGATGTTTTATTTACTTTTAAATTGCATACAGTTGCTTTCCTTTCAGCATACCTCCTACCAAGTTGGGTTCCAGGCTAGTGACAGAAGGTCCTAGGTGGAAGATCAGGAGAAGACACAGAAGTGTCCGAATATGAACACTTCTGCAAATGTTCACTAATTCAGTACCTCAAAATCCTTAACAATTAAGATGCTATTATTATTCTATAACATTAGAATTATACAAGTTTGGTCAAATAAATAATGATACATTTACAACATAGAATATTATTTAGTCATTTAAAGAAATGAACTGAAGCTGACTTATATGACCTGAAGTGATTTGGGATTGTCACAAGCTATTGCTGAGTGAAAATAACACACAAAATCATGCGATAATTATTCTGAGTATATTTTTATACATAATATAAAATTTCTATCTATATGTGTATAAGCATGGAAAATACAGATTTTCACACTCAGATGATTTATACACAATACCTAGGACTTCTGGTTATGACTGTGGTGAAGGGGAGATGTGGAGAATGTATTAGAAGAAAAAAGCAAGAAGATATAATGATATAAAATAGTGCCAAGATTGTACATATTATTCTGTTCACATAAAAGTGTGTGTGTAAGTATATATGTGCCTTAGAGATCATTAGAGGTACAGAAGATAGGGTTAGGTCTATATCTCCTGACTGGCAGGATAAAGGCATGAGAATATCAGACAATTATTTAGTAGTGGTTGTCTTACAGATCTGTGAGAATGAAAATGGGAGACAACGCTTAGCTTTCTCTTTATACCATTTGATGTGTATTATTTCAATCAAGAGAATTAAATATATTCTTAAATTCATACATACATTCATATATACATCATTCATACTTTCAAAAGCTGGAAATAATTATTTTTCTAAGCACTTTTATGTATAGAGTACATAAGCAAATTCATTTTCATATAACGCAATTTTGTGAAATCAAAGGAAATATTTATATTATCAAGAATACTCATTATTACGTGAACATTTTCTATATAATCACCTATAATCTTTTTCAGTTGCTTAATAGTTTCTTTTCAGTTGGATGAACTTTTCAAAGAAACTAATTGGTAACATATCCTTTACCAAGCTTTGAAATGATCATCAAATGGAAGAACATGAATATGAGTCATAAAATATTAGTTTTATATTATTGAATGCACTCTAATTATCTCTGTGTTCGCCTCTTTGCTGGAAGCATGTTTTTCTCCCTACATAGTCATTAATTTTCACAAGAATGAATTTAAGCCATCTCAAAATTATTTTCCTTTCAATATTCTACACTCCCCACCAGCAGAGTAGCCTAATTTGATGATGTTGGAGGAAGAAACTGAATTAATTAGTTTTTGGCTAAATACAATAACAATGTATTTAGTTGTTTAAAGAATAAATAAAACCTCAGATATCTATAATGAGAAAGAAAATATATTCTTCTTATAATACGATTCCTTTTCCTATGAATACTTATCACACAAAATAAATTTTCACTGATTACTTTTAACCAAGGAAAGTATATAGAAAATAATTTATCTTATAAGTTTGAGTATGCAAAATTTTTAGACATTTATAGTATATAAGTCTTTGCACCTCAATAACTAAAAAATTACTTTTCAATTACAAATGCATATGAACTGAGTCTCCTAGTATATACCATATAGCATATATCCATATTAATTCCTAAAAGAATATAAGTCATTAAAATAAAATAAAAGAGCATTAAAAATAAAAGTGTTTAAGAGTTTAGATATACTGCATCCCTTACTTTTTATCTTTGCTATGTATGCTGTTGCAAAACCAGTTTCCACTTGGATTTGCTGATTCTATTTTTATCAAGTTGTAAGCAATTGCTTTTATACATTAATATAATTATTTTTTTAATTTCAAGGTCAGCAACAGTATCTATCATGAACAATAAAATATAAGCAATGTTTTGTGCATGGTACTATATTAGGAGAGCATCTTAAATGCGGGTACACAAGTCAATCCTAGAAAATAAACATATGCATCAACAACAATGTAAATGGAGAACTGGCCTCCATCACAGGGAGAAGAATCCAGTCCCCTGTTCTCTTCCTGTACTTGTTTTTGAGAGAACAGGGTCTCTAATGAATCACAATGAGAAGGGGCTCCAGAATCAAAGAATCTGTCGGTAAATGCTTGTTAACGTTAATTCAATGGAAGGATTTTCGGGCAAATTTCATAATCTGATTCAGTATCATTTTTTTCTGAAAAAATGGAACAAATAAAATAAAATGAAAAATAGGAACAAATAAAATTTATCTCATAGCATTAGGATTACTACACAATATAATGCATCTACACACAAACATGATATTTTTCCCATCTTAGCCCTTTTTCTACTCCATTTCTACTTCCACAAACTTTCCCATTTCTCTGTATCCCTGGCAGGAGATTAGCTATAACATGATACCCTGAAATACAGTATGATAACATTATTGTTGTAAGAATGCAGCTTGGAAGAAAAGATCCACAGTATTTTCTTCTTTCTCATTGTAACCACAGCAACCTCCATCGTGACTTTGCTTTTAATGCCGTCCATACACCACTTAAGCTTTGCATGGAAAAAGAGGAAAGGGGAAAATTACACACAGTAACATCCCTCTCTCCATCTCAATTCTTAGTGCCTTAGTTCTGCACTATTTCCTGATTCAAGTCCCTCCATCTTCCATGGGGCTGTCAGAGTGATTTTGCTAAAACACGCATCTGAACTCACTTTTCCTCTGCTTTAAGTCTTCAGATGTCTCCGAACTATATAGTTGGTGTGGAACACAAGGCCTTTCATAAGTTTACTTCTCCAATTTGAAGGTGATGATGATCACGATAACGGTAATGATGTCAACAGCTGTCATTTATTGAGCATCCTCTGTCACTAGACGCTACGAAGGTATTCTAGATGCCTGTTTCTTTTTAGTCTTCACAGAAACTCTACAAGGTAATTATTATTCTCTCCTTTTAAAAAATGAGACTCAGTTGAGTTCATTAACATGCTCAGAGGCATCTAGCTACCTAGTGGTGGGTCAGTGCTATGAGACTAAGGTAGTCTGACTTCAAAGCTCATGTTCTTTCCCCCATGATCAGAACTTACAGCTTAGCCAGATGAATCTACCTGGAGCTCCCCAGATGCTTTTTGAGGTTTCTATCTCCCTATGCCTGTGTGCCATTTGCTTTCGCTGTCTGAAACACTGTCTCCCCTTGATCACTTGGAAAATCATTATTCAATTATTCATCCTTGAAACAACTAAAACCCTCCTCTCTCTCTGAAGCTCTCCCTGCTATCCTTCTTGCCTAGAGGCATTTAAGTAATCAACTCCCTCTACTCCCTTTAGTGAATCCTGTATATAACTCTATTACAACACCTAAATTATCACATTAATGACAAGGTTTGCACATATGATTCAAATTTGGACTATAATTTCCCTTTGGAAAAGTATCATGGAATTATTCTTTATACATATGCATTTTACAAAAGCAATTTTAAGTCATTTTAAAACATTATTATGAAAATATAGGAAAAATGATTTGAAAACAGGTGCACATTATATGTTTTGTGCATTGCACCACCTGCTATTGAGAGATAATCATCTGGGTTTAGTCATGAAAATCTTTATTTATTTTTTAATAGACTCATTTACCATCTCTGAATTGAATTCTTCAAGGCCTCATTTCCCTGATGGTCAATGTTAACCAAGATGTTTCTCTTGTGTTGTTATTTACCTATTTTTACTTGTGTGGCTAATGACAAATTGAAGATCTATTAGTCTTCCCGTGATGCTGAGGCTAACTGGTAAGTCTGGGTTCACTGGGAAAAAAAGGGATGGCACCATTTCAGTTAGCAAAGAAATTTCTACATAAACTGAGAGAATGAGCAAGCCGTACTAGAGGTAGCACGTTGCTCATCTGAATGATATCTTTTAGATGATCAAGGCAGAAATAATGCTGAATACGTCTACTTGGTTATAATACATTCTCTTGCCTACTCCTTGGCCACAAGGTCCTTGATTTAGTAGGCACATCCTGTTTTTGCTGACTTCTTGGCTTCACTTGGTCTGAAATACACCAAACGTGTATTTCCATTGTCTCTTTTTAGTCAAAAGGAGCCTTGAGTTCCTAATACATGAGAAATGAACAGATTGTCTTGCCCCTGTGGTTTAGAATAGAAAGGAATAGGCAGTGTTACGAGGAAGACCACCTTGTATGATTAGTACATTTTAGACTATGATCTACTGTTTTTTGTATGCCACGTTTAAAAACTTAGTCTGCAGCTATTGAGCAAAGGATAAAATATTTAATGCAGAAAATGAGACTCACATTCTAACTCCTATTGTACAAAAGGAAGAGAAAGGAAACCTAGTATTTTAAACTTAGCATCTTTTCAAATTATTTAAGGATCATCTAGACAGATATTTGTAGTCTTAAATATGATGCATGCATTCAAGAAATAATTTATTATAGTTTATGAGTACTTACTATAAGCCTGGCACAGTGCCAGCTGCTATAATTGCTAAAATAAATAAAATTTCTTCCCTCAACTATTTTGGATTCTAGTTGATGAAAAAGACAGGTATAAAGATAATTATGATATGATGTAGAGACAATTAAAACACAGTATCTTATTACAGTGTTTATCTGTGCTTCCAGAATAATCTTAAAAATAAAAACTAACCATTGTTACACTCCAGTTTCAAATCCTTGAATATTTTTCCATTGTCTAATAGGTTAAGGTCAACCTCATCATAAAGTTTTCTGTGATCTGGATTCTGAATACTGTTCTAAACCCATTTCTTAAAGAATTATTTTAATATTCCATGTTTCAACCATCTGAAGATATTATGCTTGCATCTTCTTTTGCTTGGAATTTAATTATATATAAAACTATGAGATATATCAGTATATTGTGGGTATGTATATATGTGTGTGTATGTATATGATTTTTGTATATGATTTTTGACTCCCCCCTAGATTTTAAATGATCAGAAAAATAAAACCCATGACTTATATTTATTGTGTCCTGTCCTAGTGGATAACAGTGAAAACTACACACAAAATTGCTTTATAAAATTTTTAGAGAGTGAAAAACAAAAGAAAGCAAGAAAGAAAGGAAGAACAAGTTACAGAAGGAAGGTGAAAGGGAAAGACAATGGTGTTTGGCTTCAAAGACTGGGATTTTCTATAACTGTGTATATTGTCTATAACAGTTGCCACTACTTGCATGTGCCTATTTATATTTAATTAAATGATTAAATAAAATTCACTTCCTCGGTCCTTAATACCCATTGTGATTAGTTGCTATAGCACCAGAAAATGTTGGACATTTCCATCATTGGAGAAAACTCTATTGAACAGCATTGATCTATGCTATGTAATCAATGCTCCTCTTAGGTGCTATGATATATCCCAAATCTTTTAGTAACCATCAGATATTTTAAAAGCCAATAACATTCCAGGCTAGTGTTTTAAGTAGTGTTATAAAGGAATCAAAGCCCAGTGTGTACAGAACAGAAACTCAATGTATGTTGACTTAATTGCATATTTTTGGTAACTTTTCCCAGACTCTCTGTTCACCATGGAAAGACTCATTTTCACAAGGTAGACCCACTGTCTAGTCATGTGGATGCCTGTTCAAGCCCATGCCTACTTTGGCAAAAGACCTGATGGCCAAAGGACCACTGATAATCAATATTAATCATTTATTGCCACCAATTTGAGAAGTATTTGGTTGTATAAAACTTAATACACATAAACATAAAGCTAATGTTAGGTTCATGAATTTCTGACATACATGTCGAGTCTCATATTTACTCTATTAAAATGGGCACTTAATGCATCAGGATAATCTATTCATAAATAAGAGGTAGAAATCTGAAAATCTGTTAAAGGCGCCAAGATAATTGTGATTGCTCTTAAAGAAGTGAAATGTTAAACCTCAGGAGAATCTTGAAAAAAGCATACATTTGGGCAAGTATTCACTAAATCAGCATTTTTATTTCATACAATACTCAAACATAATACCATGTCTGATAGTGGACATACTTCACAGAAATAAAAAGTTAAAGGAGGCAGCTGTTTTGATAAGAATGGGCTTAAATCTTGTACCACAGCAAATGTCAAAACATTCCCAAAGGGTTCTCATGTTACTTGAAAAAAATAGGAAGATTTGAACATACGTTAATGAAGTACTCACATTCAAGCCATTAGGTGTTTGAAGTACTCCTTTTCAGGGACATGTTGTAGATCGAGTTAAAGCAATATTCAGATGAATGTTATTTCAAGGATCACCAGTAGATAAGTGATGACAGAGTTGAGTGTTTTTCTGTTGTGAAATAAAGAAGGTAAATTAAAATAGAGTACTTTATGACATTGAATCTGAATTTTAAGAATATAGTCCTACCTGTTCTGAGAGTTCTAAAATTTGAAGTAGCTGGTAATAAGGTCATTCTAAATCAGATACAGCTTTTAATGCTGAATGTAGCTCTTGTATGTACTATAGTATGTGTTAGACAAACTAAAAGGGTAAGCTTGTATATATTCTAAGTGTCCAGATTGACTGTCTAGAATTTTAAAGCAAACTTTTATCTTGTATTAAAGTTGTATGATCCTTTTTTTAAAAAGAGAATGAATTCATGGTAGCATTTAAGAGGGCCATAATGGATGTTCTTTGAGCTGTTTGTACTATTTTTATTCTATTTTTAAACTATTCACACTAGTCTTCTGTACTTCCTCCCTGTCTCTGAATTGGGAACAATGATGGACTTATTTTTTCTTTTTTTCCTAGTTCTTCCTTCCTCTTTCTTTTCTTCTCTTCTTTTTATGAAGAGTTAGTAAACACCTACTCTATGCCACAAATTGTGTTGAGTGTAATGTCATTGGTTATAAAGCAAACAGAAATGTTCTTTACTTTCTTGAAACTTACAGTGCAGAAGAAACAAATTAAAAGTTTATGATGCAATGCAAGTGTAATTCTCACATTATGCTATATTATGGAGGCAAATTAATATCATAAATAATGCACATTACAGCCACCAGAGTAATCCACCAATACTCTATAAATTGGCTTCTTCACTATATTACTTAGTTTATTACTATTATTGGCAATCAAGAGAAATTCAAGTCAATTTGCTTTAAAAAATAAAAAGTTAAAATACCTCTATAGTAAAAGTCCATCGGGAGGATGTGTTTCCACCAAGGTTCTCACTTCTGCTTCATCCCATGCTTACATCCCTCATGCTGCTGCTGTTCCTGGCCTCAAAGCAGCACCTCACACAGCCAGAGAAGAGAGAAACTCTTTTTAGAAACTCCAGTCAATCTCTGCAATCCTCAGTAGTCTGAATTGCATCATATATTCATCGATAAAATGCAGGACACAAAACAAAGATGGGAGGTCCGTGAATGTTAATGAGGTACTTTTGGCAGAAGAAAGAGACAATAGAAGTTGAGGAGACAACCAAGATCCATTTTTTGCAGCACTCCTTGCAGGGCACTGAACATCAAATAGCACTGCAGTACAGTCTGGCTTTGAAGATGGGGAAATGCAGGGCAGTACTTTTCTAAAAGATTTGATTTTATGGTCCTTCTCTTATAGAAAAAAGGAAAATATAGTTATAAAATATTATATTACATGTTTTCCAGGAAACTGTTCGTTATTTCTTTACTTATTTATTTTTTCTTCATGGTTCCTAGGTAGGCATTGTATGTACAGAAACTCTGTCATGAAACTATTAGAAGATTTACTCAAATTCAAAATCAGTTTATACTAATACCTTTAATGATTGCATATGTGCATATGTTTGCATTTGTTGCAATACATTGTCCAAAATGTCCTTTCCAGGCCTTCGTAAATATTGCAAATGAAAATATACAGGCAGCACTTCATGTATAGTAAGTAAATAATATATATTTGTTGTTGTTGACACTGATGTTCTTGTTTGGTCATTAAGTAATTGGTTGAATTTTACCAATTTTTAAAAATCTCCATGTGCCTAAGTTTCTTAATCTCAAAAATTAGGCTACAGAGGTCCCCGTTATTAACTAAAGCCATTTTAGTGAGAATAAATCATAGCAGCACATATAAAATCACATGAACACATAGTATACAAATATGAAGTAGTAACATCATAATCATAAAATGATTAATAATACAGAAATAAAACAATTGTTATCAAATGTTGGGAAACATTTTTACATATGACAAACATGTATTATTATAACAGAAGAGTTTGTAAAAGTAGTTAACAAATAATTGCTTCAAATATCACTCTTAATCTTGGAACTGTCTGTTCTCCTCAATCTTATTCTAAAAATATTCACTTGGTAGCTCTAAATGACTAGAGTTAAATTCAATATGTTTTCAGTGCAAAGCATTCCACTCAAGGTGCTAGTATTTTATCTAAATACTGGCAAGAGCAGCTGATCATTCCTGAGTGATTGAGTGGGGACACAAAGTGTTATTCCAGTTTGAGAACTTTTTCCTAGGTCAGATACCATATGGGTCTGCTATGACATTTGAAGATGCAGCAGTTTGTTTTTTATTCACACAACTCTTTCTTTTCTGGTATTGAAGTGTTATATTCATTTCCCTAAAGAAACAACAGGGGAATGAACTGTAACAAATAATGTTTATTTCTGGAATGAACCCCCTCAAGTCCTAGAGAATGATCTGGGCTTAGAGGAATCATTGATATTCTTAACATCTCTAGTCTCTCCCCTGAACAAAGAAGCAGAAAGCATAATGGCTTTTGTAAACAACAATTATGATTTTAATGTTAAATTGCTTCGTTGAAGTGGTTTGAGTTCTTTGCAGAGATAACACAGATTTTGACTAAATAAATCCATAGAGACAAATGTAGTTCTAAAAAATATTAATGAAGGACCTGTAAAAGGACTAATTTTATGTTCCTCAGATGACAAGCTTAGATGAGATAGTTAATGTTTTTTAATTGATCGTTGACTAGAACCCTGAGGCGTAAATCCAGTTAAGATTTATAAAGATGTATGCATAGAAATAAAATAAATTTAGCCTATATTTTATCAGAATGAGAAGTCCTTCTTGAATTTTAAAGTTTGAATGTACACAAATGAATGTCTTTACATTTCCCAATTATGAGCTGCTTAAAATAATTTTGCAATGATAACATTGTTGCATATTCAAAATATGAGTATATCTGATTATAAATTGTTCAATTGTAATTAAAAGTATTCTACTAAAAATTCATTATAAAGATGATATTATACCCAAATTACTCTCCTTGAAAGTGATTTTCTCTGATTTTTTAAGTGTTTTTTCTTGACAATTTTTTCTTTTTTCTCTCAGGTATAAATATAACACCATTTATTGTTAAGGAAGTAATTTAATACGAAAAGATAAAGAAACTTTCATCTTAAAGTTGAAGTACCTGCCCTAATTCAATCAGCTAGTAAATATCATAAACTACTACCAGGTATTCAAACTCTCAGTTTTCTGTTCTGTTCTCTGCCACATGTTGCCATATATAGAACAAATTTAGAAATAATTTACATCATCCTTCCCTTAATATATGAATCTAGATTATAGGAGCTTAGAAAGGAGAGCAATTCTTCTCTAATTAATGAGAGATTTACAACCCTATCTCTCACTTCATTTTTAGGTAGTTCAAAATAGTTAATGTCTTTCTAATGTTAAGCTGACTGTTGCCTATGTACAACTTCCATTCTTTACTTATGCATCTATAGTATAGTATGAAAAAGAACACATAATTCGTTTTTCAAAAAGAGAAGTTGGCTCTTACAATACTCCCAGACCCCAGAACTTGACATGTTCTCTCTTTTCAAGCCAAAACAATTCCATCATTATCTTTATGTATTAGATGCAGGGGACCTTCGAGGAAAACCTGTTGAAACGAATCTATAAATGATTTCAGTTATTTACAGAGTTTTCACCATGATTTCTTAAGTACAATTCTTTAATTTCCACCTGAAATTTTGCACCTGAAACAGTAACTAAAACAATAATAAACATGATTCTGATGCACTTTAATAAAAATATAAGAAGATTTGCATTCACTTTTCTTGGTTTTATTGCAAGGTATATAAATATTCTTGCCTGATACCTTTGTGATCATTAATGTAGATTTGTCAGATGACTGACTGTTCTTATAGAGGTGATCTTTTAAGAGAGGATCTACCTATGATGTGATTAAAGGATATGTCATATCCAATACCTCTTAATGTTTGTTCCATTATAAATACTCCATAGGTGAAAACCATTACAGAAGCCATGTCTCACAGAATTTGCTGGTCTCTATCTTGCTTATTATATCCAGTTTATTATCTTCCATTTCAACTAATATTAGAACCAAGACAGTTTGCTTCTCAAGTTTCTTCTTCAATTCATTCTCCATGTTGATGACAGATTTGTTTTTCAAATATACATCTTAAAAAATAAACAGAATTCAGAGAATTGACCAGGTTATGTAGTATAATGAATATCAAATCAAGAATAAGAGAAATCATATAGATAATGTAAAGTCATTAAAAGTTTTAGAATAGGGAAAAATGATAAAAATTTTGATTAGGGAGATCATTCTTCTAGTGCCTGGAAGAAAAAAATTACAAAGGGTAAACTGGAAGTATATCAAGAGAAACTTCTCACTTTGTTCTTTGCTCTATTATTGACAGACTAGTGCAAACAATATAAAAAATTTAATTTTCTACTCTCTAGTCTATAAAACAAGTGTTGTTTTACAGAAACAAATATATGGATTTACATATTGTTTCATAATAAAAGTTGTAAAGCTTCAAAGAAAAGTAGAATCACAAAAATGGTGAGAGTACAATGAACATAAATTAATATCATTATATTAATATGAATAGACACAGGTGGTTTCAACATTATAGCTTCTCAAATACTCTTTTAGAATTAAAAATAATGAAAATGTAAAAACGATGTCCATATTAGTGCTTTGATTAAGATACATGATGTTTAATAGGCATAACCTATTGCTTTGTGGTGGTGATGGGCAGAAGGGAAGTTACAAAGTCTGTATGGGAGTACAATAGATAGAAAATAACCAAGATAATGAAACATCAGATGTACAGCTTTTATAATTGCCATTCAATTATTAATCCCATCAGTTTAATTTAAAGAAATACACAACACAGTCACAAAACCAATTTATGGTTGCCATGGTAAATTCAAACACACAGAGAAAGCTGGCTGTGAATCACTATTCTAAAGATTCAATTATTAAGTTAATCAGTTTCGGTTAAAAGACCAACTACTGTATTACACAGACAATTAATAACTACCACAAAACAGCCAAGTGTTTTGTACACTTTCCTATTATCTTGTGTCAGCAAATACTTAGAGAGTATTATCTGCATACTATAATCTGCCACAGAATCGCCAGTAGGATAGTGAAATATTTGATTCATAATACCAATAAAAGTAAAAGTCACAAAGTATTAACCTATTATGGTTTTTTTGATATTCCATTTTATTTATTTATTTTTTCTTTTTATTTCAGAATATTATGGGGGAACAAACATTTTGGTTACATGTTATGATTTTGCCTCACCCAAGCCAGGATTAGAGGCGTGCCCTTCCCCCATACAATGCTCACCACATCCATTAGGTGTGAGTTTACCCATCCCCACCCCACAACCCCCATGAATATTCCTACCATGTGAGCACCTTAGTGTTGATCACTTAGTGCCACTTTGATGACGAGTACATGTGGTGTTGATGCTTCCATTCTTGTGATACCTCACTTTGGAGGATGGATTCAATCTCTATCCAGGATAATATAAGAGGTGCTAGATCACCACTATTTTTTGTAATTGAGTAGTATTCCATTGTATACATATAACATATTTTATTAATCCACTCATGGATTGAAGGGCACTTGGATTGTTTATACATCCTTGCAATAGTCAATTGTGCTTCCATAAACATTCAGGTGCAGATGTCTTTATTATAGAATGTTTTTTGTTCCTTTGGGTAGATGCCTAGTAGTGCTATTGCCGGATCGAATGGTATTTCTATTTTTAGCTCTTTGAGGTATCTCCAAATTATTTTCCACAGAAGTTGTACTAATTTGCAGTCCCACCAGCAGTGTTACAGTGTTCCTATTTCTCCACATCCTCACGAGCATTTGTTGTTTGGGGCTTTTTGATAAAGACCATTCTCACTAGGGTTAGGTGGTATATCATTGTGGTTTTGATTTGCATTTCTCTAATGATTAGAGATGTTGAGCATTATTTTTATATGTTTGCTGACCATTATCCTGTCTTCTTTTGAAAAATTTCTGTTCATGTCCTTTGCCCATTTATTGATGGGGTTGTTTGATCAAATTAAAAAGCTTCTGCAAAGCCAAGGAAACTATCATTCGAATGAATAGATAGCCTACAGAATGGGAGAAAATATTTGCTTTCTACACATCTGATAAAGGACTGATAACAAGAATCTATACAGAACTTGAAAAAATCAAACCTATTATGTTTTAAATGTATTTTATAAATAGAAATAAAGCATTTGACAAATGATGAACATTCTTTTAACTTTCTCAGTCATGTTGAGTACTATTATTTTTAAACAAACTAATTACTAATGGTGAGGCTTAGATCAGTATAAAAATAAACTTTCATCAATATATATACATGTATTAATTTGTTTTGTGTAAGAGTGGAAATGTCAGTATGACCCAGAACTCTCTCCACACTCCAGTGTGTGTGCGTTATACTCAAGAAAGGGAAGAGGCAGGGCTAATATTGGACATCATTAAAATGTTAGTATCTTCTAAATCAAGGAGTTTCATCTGTTTTGATCACTGTTATCCCCAGTGATACACAGAGTAGATTCTTAAAAGTTAAATAACTAGACTATATGAGGAACTCAAACAACTAAATAGCAAAAAAACAAACAATCTAATTAAAGAATGGAAAAAAGATCAAAATAGACATTTCTCAAAAGAAGACATACAAATGGCCGACATGTATATGAAAAAAATGTTTAACATCACTAGTCATCAGGGAAATGCAAGTCAAAGCCATAATGAGATATCCTCTCACCCCATTTAAATTAGCTTTTATCAAAAACAAATAATAACAGATACTCATTAGGATACATAGAAATGGGGACATTCCTACACTGTTGGAGGGAATGTAAATTAGTACAGCCACTATGGAAAACAATATGGAGGTCCCTAAAAAAACTAAAAATAGAACTACCATATGATCTAGCAAGTCTACTGCTGGGTATACATCCGAATAAAAGGAAATCAGAGATATCTGCTCTCCTTTGTTTACTGCAGCACTATTCACAGTAACCAAGATATGAAATCTACCTAAGTGTCCATCTGTTAAAGAATGGATAAAGAAAATGTGATGCATATACATGATGGAATATTATTCGGCTATGAAAAGAATGAAATTCTGTTATTTACAGCAACATGGATGGAACCGGAGGATATAATTTAAGTGAAATAAGTCAGGCACTGAAAGATAAATATCATATGTTCTCCTATGTGGGAGCTAAAAAAAATTTATTTCATGGAAATAAAGAGTAGAATTATGGATGGGGAGGGTAGAATAAAGAGGGGTTGGTTAATGGGTACAAAAATACTCATTTTAGATAGAAGGAATAAGATGTAAAGTTCAGTAGCACAATAAGGCAACTATAGTTAACAATAATTTGTTGTATATTTTAAAATATATAGAGGATTTGGAATGTTCCCAACACAAAGAAATGATAAATGATTGAGGTGATGGGTGTCCCAGTTACCCTGATTTGATCATTATACATTGTATGATTATATCAAAATATCACATGCACTCAATAAAAATGTACAACCATTATGTATCCATAGAATTTTTTTTAAAAAGGAGGTGGTGTGGTGGCTCATGTCTATAACCCTAGCAATTTGGGAGGCAGAGACAAGAGGATCACTTGAGGCCAGGAGTTCCAGACCACCTTGGGCTATATAGCAAGACCCAGTTTCTGATAGATAGATAGATAGATAGATAGATAGATAGATAGATAGATAGATAGATAGATATAGTTACTATAGCCTTTTAGTATAGTTTGAAATCTGGGAATGTAATGCCTTCAGATTTGTTCTTTTTGCTTAAGATTGTTTTGGCTATTCAGACTCTTTTCTGGTTCCAAATGAAGCATAGAATTATTATTTTTTAGATCTGTGAAGTATGACGTTGGTATTTTCATGGGGATTGCACTAAATCTGTAAATCACTTTGGGTACTATGGATATTTTAACAATGTTGATTCTACCGATCCATGAGCATGATATGTTTTTCCACTTGTTTCTGTGCTTGTTTCTGACAAGGTATAATAACTAGAATATATAAGGAGCTCCAGCAACTCAAAAGGGAAAAAATCCAATAATCTAATTTTAAAATGCGCAAAGTATCTGAATAGACATTTCTCAAAAAAAGGCATACAAATGGCCAAAAGGTGTATGAAAAAGTGCTCAACAACATTAGTCAAAGAGAAGTGCAAATGAAAACTATAATGAGATATCTCATCCTAGTTAAAATCACTTTCATCAAAAAGGCAATAATGAATGCTGGCAAGTATGTGTAGAAAGGGGAGCCCTCATACACTGTCAGTCAGAATAGAAATTAGAGCAACCACTATGGAGAACAGTATGGAGGTTCCTCAGAAAACTAAAAATAGAACTACTATATGACCTAGCAATCCCATTGCTGGGTATATATCCAAAAGAGGCGAATTCTGTATATACAAAAATTATCTTCACTTCTATGTTTATTGCAGCTCTATTCACAATAGCAAAAATTTGGAATCAGGCTAAATATCCATCAACAGATGAACGGATAAACAATTGTGGTACATATACACAATGGAATATTATATAGCCACAAAAACTGAAATCCTGCCATTTGTGAAAGCATGTATGGAACTGGAGAACACTGTGTTAAGTGAAATCAGCCAAGCACAGAAACACAAATCTCACATGTTCTCACTCACACATGGACACTAAATATTAAAAACAATATATTTCATAGAGACAGACAGTTGAATAATGGTTATCAGAGACTAGAAAGGGTAGTGAGGTGGAGGGGATAATGAGGTGTACCATAATTGGTACAAAAATAGAGTTAGATAGTTGGGTAGAATGAACAATCTGTGATAGCATAAGAAAGTGATAATCAAACTTATAATCAACAATAAGTTAAAGTATACTTTAACATAACTAAAAGAGTAGAATTGGAATGTTCTTAACACCAAGAAATGATAAACGCCTGAGGTGATAGATAGCCTGATTACCCTCATTTGATTAATTCACACCATATGCCTATATCAAAATATCAAATGTACACTATAAAGATATGCTACTATAATATTATTAACCCATAATAATTAAAATTTTTTTCTTATAGTTGATTAACTATGGATTTTGCTATCATTTCTAAAAAAAATTTAGAAACTGTCAGTTTATTCACTTATTAATTTAATAAATAAGTACAGAGTACCTCTTCTTGGCCATCACTGAGCTTGGTGCTGCATATTCAAAAGAAATAAGATCTCATGGACAAGTTGCAGAAAGCAGGCAATTAAATGGTATGTACGGCATAATAGGATCCTGACCAGAAATAGTTGTGGCCCAAGAAAGGAGAGTATGAAAAATGAGTGGTGAGGCCTACAAGAGTTGAGGTTGTAAAGGTAGACAGGGAGAGATTATTAAAAAGTGATACTTATTTTGATAATTTTCAATGGACAACAGGTTGCAGAAAATGACATGACAACTGGTTTGAGGAATGAAAAGATTGCTGTGGTAACAGTGTGGATGATAAGTGCAAAGAAAAAAATACTAGAGGTAATCTGAGGAATTAGAAGCATATATTGGTAGATAAGTCAAAAAGGATGGAAGCTTAACATAAATAGAAGCTGTGAAAATGCAGGAAAAAGATTACTGTGATAGATGATGAGCTGATATAAACAACAGTGCTTGGTCCTCATGGGAGGTAGCTGACAAAGAGAAATATACAGAATAACTTGGCAGACTGGATAAATAACAACAGTATTCACTAAGAAGAGGATAAGAGAAGAAAGATTAAGTTTTGGAGGAAAAAAACGATTTCTACTTTTGGACACTAGATTTAGTTTGTTAAATCAGAAATAAAGATATCTAGGAGGTAGCTAAATGTATAACTCTAATATTTAAAGGAGGCTTGGGCTAGAAATAAATTTGTAAATCATAAGCATAAGTCATAACCAAAGCTATGGGAGGAATGAGGTTACACTGGAAGAGTGATGAAATGTCATCTATTTTTTGTTTGTTTTTGTTAAAAAAGTCGGGAAAAATCATGCAGAGATCAGATTTTAAGAAAGTTATGTGCCACAAATATCGGGACTGCTCAGGCAAATAACTAGAAAACCTGTGTGAATAGTAAATGATTAGGGGATGCAGAGAAACTATTAAGAATATTTGGGCCTGGCGTGGTGGCTCACGCCTGTAATCCTAGCACTCTGGGAGGCTGAAGCATGTGGATTGTTTGAGCTCAGAAGTTCGAAACCAGCCTGAGCAAGAGCGAGACCCCCATCTCTACTAAAAATAGAAAGAAATTAATCGGATAACTAAAAATATATAGAAAAAATTAGCCGGGCATGGTGGTACATGCCTGTAGTCCCAGCTACTCGGGAGGCTGAGGCAG
>CAUYSK010117756.1:0-41624 GCA_963575035.1 Avahi laniger
GCACGCACGCACGCACGCACACACACACAAAAATGACCGAGGCAGGAGTTTGCCAAGTCACAGGTCTAAAGAGGCCTTGGAAAATTTGCTGAGGAGTCCTGAGGGAAAAAGACCATGATGCCAAGTCCCAAAGTACAAGAATCATCCAGAAAAAGACCCCATTTGTCCCTAAAGAAGGCCTCGGCAGGGAGGACCTTGGTGCCTGCAACCAGGCCAGGAGGAGGTGGCCTGCCTGCCCGGGGAGGGTGGCTGCCATGTGTCCCCGAGTCAGTGGGGCTGGGCCAGAGACTCGCACTTTTCATCAGACAAGTCTACACCCTCCAGGGCTCATTCCGGTCAAACTGGGGGTCAGCCTGGCAGTGCCCCTCTGCTCCTGTCCACATTCTGCAGAAAGTTCTGGGGTCCCTAACGTGGGTGTCGTTTTCCAGGAGAAACGCCTTTTGCGCTTCTTTGCCCCCAAGCCCAGCTGCCACGTTGTCTCCTTCCAGGTCCTCGGCATCCACCTGAACAAGTGGCAGCTGGACCGGAAGCTGGGTGTCTACGTGCTGGTTCTCTACGCCATCTTCTTGTGCTTCTCCATAATGATAGAGTTCAACGTCTTCACCTTCGTCAACTTGCCGATGTGCCGAGAAGACGATTAAAGCTGAGCCGCTTCCCCCGGGAGCTGTTCTGGACACCCTGTGACGCCCGCGTCCTCCTGCCCCCTCCCTCCCCCACCACAGGTCTCTCCCGCGTTGGCGGCCACTGTCTGTTCTTTCACACACTGGAAGGAAGAGCCATCGTGGTCTTTGGTCAGAGGCCAGGCTCCTGGGCGTCCTCCTCCTCCTCCTCGGAGTTCTGCCCCCACAAGGCAGGATCCAGGGGCCGTTATTTGAGCAGCTTCGAAGACCCCTGAGTGGCCAGCCACAGGGATGTGTCGAGTGTCTCATCTCTCTCCTGCACGCTTTAGTCAAAAGGACTTCCGTGTGCAGCTTGTCTTTCTGTCACACAGGCAGCCTTGGAAATGAGGCGGTCAGTGAGCATGAGGTCTCCTAGGGCAAGTGCAAAATAGGAATGTTGTTCTCAAGTGTCACCTTTGGGCCAGAGGTGGCTCCTTAGACAGCGTGCGCTACTAGGAGCCTCCAACTTCTGCTGGAAGCACCTGCGGTTTGGAGGGGGCAAGGCCTCAACCTGTTGGGGGTTTGGGACCATGACGGCAGACATTTCCACCCCTTTTCCTGGAAAAACTGGAAAAATTCACAGCAGAAGAGAGAAAACAAGTGAATGTTCTCATCACTTGTATTGATGCATTCAGAGAATGAGCAATGAAATATTTAAAATCATCATACTTGAAAAATATCATTCCATCCGAAAGGATCATGATGCAGACCAAAAAGGTAACGATTGTAGAAAAACGAATCCTATGTGTATCGTCTCGCATTGGCACCAAGACACTTGGTTTGGAATAGAGAGGAAGGCGAAAGACTGAACATCGAAACGGGTGCTAACTCACAGACGGGGAGATGCGGTTTACAGTGCTACGTTCCAGACCTTCTGTGACACCACGCACTGTCCCTTTGGGTTTGTC
This sequence comes from Avahi laniger, assembly GCA_963575035.1. Classification (NCBI taxonomy): domain Eukaryota; kingdom Metazoa; phylum Chordata; class Mammalia; order Primates; family Indriidae; genus Avahi; species Avahi laniger. Next base: position 1,568 of record CAUYSK010117756.1, read on the forward strand.
ATGTCTTTGTTAACGCTCTAGTTTCAAAACCACCCTCTTGAAAGGCCCAGTTGTTTATATGCCCAACAAATTTCATAGCCTGCTGAACTGGACCGAGTGTGCCAGAAATGCCGGTTAATGACAAGAAGAGAGATTTCCAGAAAAACGACAAATTGCTCTCTGGGTAGCAGAAGGCAAGTGTGGAAAACCGTAATTTAGAATTTTTAGAGCTGAGTTTCTTGAACCGTGTAGTTTGCTACACATGAAAGGCCAAGGATGGGAAGTTCAAAAACAGAAAAATATGAAACCATTTTCAGCTGCTTCATAGCTCTCAAATATATATTAAAAGGATTTATGAACACACACCATTCATGGTTTCTAAAAAGAAAGCACAATTAATTTTATAGAGAGGTTTTTTATTTTTGTAATGTCTCTATTGCAAAAGTCTATCAGAGTTGATGCACTTTGAATATTGGGATGTTTTGCACAGAAGAATGTATGGGAACTACCCCAAATCATGTGAGCGGAAAGCAGATTTTTTGTGATTCGCCAGAAATCACTCTAAACTTGGTGATGAGTTTAAATCCAACAGCTGATCCCTTCCTGAGACACAAAGGTCGTGACCCATGTTGGAATTTGTGACTGTGCTTTTTAAGGCCTCCTGAATTCCAGAAGGAGGAAGTGTTCAGGCTTCTGTCCCTTGTGTCACCTTTAGCATGTGCCTGCGATGGGACCTCGCCCTCCGTCACCAGGCTTCTATCCGAAATTCACGTCAGTATTAGTAGCTATACCACATTAGGGCTTCTCTTTTTGTTTCTCTACCCAAAAATAGGCTCAGTGATTTTCAAGTTGAGAACAAGGGTGATTTTCCTAAGAAATTAGCTGAAGGGCGGGCCAGGGACCCTGTAGGTTCATCAGTATAAACTTGAGCTACAGGGGTTCAGGGGCCGGGGACCACTCTGTCCTAATAGCCTAGTTCACGTGGTTCCTCCCACTTTACGGCGCATGCAGGTTCCAAGTGCTTCTGTCTCTGTCTTGGTTCTCCACATTCCCCTGCCGTGTTAAGAGGGATTGTTCTCTCCATTTATCAGAGAACACAGTCTTGGAGAGGTCAAGGGACTCTAATGCAGTGGCCAGTAGTTAGTAGCAGAATGGGCTCCAAACGCCAGGCCGGCACCCTCCCAGGGCAGCAAGTCCGTGGTCGGCAGTGCTGGGTGAGTGGACGTGGGTATGACTTTGACCTTGTGGTTGGCTCTTATGTTTGAGTCAAAACCTCATCAATATTTAATTGATTCCTAGGTTCCCCAGGTCATAGCTTAGTGTCTCTATTTTTTCTTTAAAAAGACCAAAAGCTATTTTTGGCTATGACAAGGCACAGGACACATGGCCCCTGGTGGTGTCCCTGCTAGTTTTCAAGTGTCTGAATCCTTGTGCAGCTTTCAGAGAATGCATCCTAATTGCCCTCCTCTTCCTCAGCAGAATCCGTCTGAGATTATAACGTATGCTGCAGTTGCAGTTAAAGACTAAAGAAATGTTTTTAATATGTAATGCATTCCTCTCAGCTAATTTTCTTTTGACTTTCATGTGCCAATGTAACTTCCTTAAAGGATCTATGCATTTATTATATCTAGGAAATGACATGTACACTGTAGGTGAACAATTCTCTTTTTTAACTAAATATTTTTCCATCACAAATTTAAAGAGCTGCTTGATTAGCTAGGCCTTCACTTTTAAATTATGCTTTCATCACTACGCAGGATTACTTCCTTTATTTTATTCCCAAAGCTAATTAGCATGGGATAATTACTCTGCTACAGAAATAGGCAATTAAAAAAGATAAATTTAGCTCTACTCGTTGAAGGCATAAAAGAAAAACAAACTATATTGCTCTCAGATAGAAAATGTCTCTAGAAGCAGGAGCAGGTGGTTCCTGTCGATTTCTGGTCTGGAGTTTGTTCCTGTCGATTTCTGGTCTGGAGTTTCAGGCTGGCCCAGCCTGATCATGGTTAGGGTGGAAGGTGTCAGTGTCTTGGGAACCTGGCCCTGCAGGAAGGTTCTGGGTCAGCTGCAATGACAGACAGGTGGTTAAGGGCACCATGGCAGGTCAGAGTCATCCCCCGCTGCCCCTGTCCTTCCTGTAACCCACAGTGTGGTCTGCTGGCTCGTGGGCCTGTCCCCTGTCACCTGTGTGTCCACCTTGTGCACATACCTGGCTTCCCTGGTGAGTCTTCACCTGCTCATCACCCCTCACCTGTCAGGACTAGTTCTTGCTTTTGCCCTGTCAGCCCCCTGCCTTTACAGACCCAGGCAGCAGGGAAGGCACCAGCCTGTCCCGAGCCAGGTTAAACCAGGTGGGGTGTACGTATCACCGAGCGCAGGCAGTCCTGCAGACCCCGACCAAAGCCCACTGCCCAGGGTCTGGGTTTCTTCCACCTGCTCTTCCCCATTCATGGGGATTCACAAGCCCAAGAGCAGCAGCGGCAGCCCACCACTCAGAGAACACAGGACTCCCCAAAAGACCAGGAATTCGAGAACAGGGTAGGTGGTGTCCTTGCTGGACACCCGTCTTTCCACCTGGCCTTTCTCCTTCCTGCATCCTGGCCCCCCCCCCCCGTAAGATGGGGGTGGACGGAGACAAGAGGGACCAGGAGGCTCCGTTCGTTCTCCTGGGGAAAGCGAGAGTGAATCCCAGCGCCAGTGGCTGACGCTGCTGTCCGTGCCCCTCCTTCTTCCCTAGGCGGGAAGTGGGCTAGTGGAGCTCAAGACACTGGGATGGGGGTCGGGTGTCTGTTGCCACATTTTGGAATTTTCCCCAGAAGCAGAAACCCTTCTGCCCTGGCTGAATGGGCCCCCAGGGGAGGAGCTGGTCTCCCGTCCCCCATCCCCACCTTCCCTTGCCTTGGGGGCTGTGCTCCCCCCGCGGAATGGGTGGCTGTGGTGCCCACGTGATGGGCTCTCCGCAAATGCTTGTTGCTTGAATGAGCACCTTGCCAGGTAGGGTGAGCGTGCTCGGGAGATTGTACCCACGGGCCACGCTTTAAATGCCCATGGCCTCTCTCATGCCCTCCAAACATGATTTCCATGGGAGCTCCTGCCCTGGGGGCGGTTAGCAGATGTACCCAGGGCACCTGAGGGCAGCCTTGTTGCCACATCGTGCCCATAGAAATGTCTAGAAATTTCTGAGCGTGCTCTCTGGGCAGCTCTTGGATGGCAGAAAGTCCGTCACCTCCCCACCCGGCCCTGGACCTAAAGCTCTGCCCTTGCTCTTTCTTCGTGTGGGTTCACCCAAAGGGTGCCAGGTGTGAGCAGTTACTATGGCTTTTCTGGGCTCTGCAGCTCATCACGTGAGCCCCGCAGCATGAAGCCTCCCCTGGGCCTTCTCAAAGCAGGCAGAGGGCGCCCCTCCATCCTTTGGGTAAATCTTCCCCACTGTGTAGTTACATGGGAACAAGGGCGAAGGGGTCTTTCCCTGGGCCTGGCCCGCTCACGTTGAGCCTGGCGTCTGCCAACCCGGCTTGTGGGAGGCCCTTCACCTTGCTGCAGAGAACGATTCCCCAAAGGGCGTACTCCTCAGGATATGGGTTTTCAAAAGGCGTTTGATTTAGGTTATGGTATTTGCTTGTTAATAAAACTAAATTGGAACACTAGTTCTGTGCTGAACTCCGGGCCAGGTAGCTAACAGGAGGATGTCCAGCCTGTCAGGTGACTGTCCCACTCGAGGAAATGGGTGCTCACATTTCAATTTGGGAAAAGAGGCGCTTTTCCTCCTGTTCTGCCACCAGGGTGGAGCTGTCTTTTCAGGGAAGCCAACTGGGTGGTATTAGAGCTTTGCTTATTTTATAGGGGTTTTAAAAATTCTAACTTTTCGATGACAGCTCCCAGGTTCTATTCGTCTCTGCTAAATTCTCAAACACCCTGTACTCACGGTGCCCGGGGCACGTGTCGTCTTTCCCCTGCGTGTGTCCAAGGCCCTTCATCCAGTCTCACGGTGTCAGTGTCCAGTTGTCGAAGTTGTGTATCTTCCTCCCACTTCTTACCAGGGCTAAAAACATGCTCTCTCCTAGTCTAGGGAAATGTCTGCTGCCAGGACACCTGGGACAGTACTTGGGGGCCATGGGAGGTGTCTCTGAGAGTTGAAAATACACACTGTGCCTATGTGAAAGTCAAGCCCTTGGCCCCGTGGCTTTTTCATCTGTTAGATTTACGGGTCTAGGGATCAGCTGCTCCTTCGTTAAAAGCCCGATGACAAAAACCAGCAGCATAATCCACAGCTATTCCCACTGTTGCCTGAATTCAAACTGTTGCTTCTCATGCAATATGTTGGTTGGGACTTGTCCATGGACCGGGCCAGTAAAACTCTACTCTCCTGGGGAGAGTAGGTACCCTCCTCAGCCTGTCACTGTAAAACAAAATTTTTAAGCTATCAAGAGATGAAACATGCAGCTTTTGGTTTCTAGATGGATAGTTTGGTATGATCAGCCCTTGTGCATAAAGGGAGGGGCCCAGACGACAGAGCCCACCGCGCTGCCACTCCAGAATTCCCGACACAGAAATTCCCAGGCCCACCCCAGAGGAACATGCAGGCCCTGTTCAGCGGAAGGCACTCCTCCCGAAAATGGGGTGTGAGCAAGGCAGCTCTGTTCTTCCAAATAAAATGTCCTAGTAGGGTTTTTTCTGGCCACTGGGCATCTCTGCCCTCATTTTTCATCCCTACCCCTCTGAGCTGTAGACCTCATGACCACGCTGTCTGCTTCCTCCACGAGGCTTGGACCAGGGGCATTTGGGGACCCGGTGGATAGAGCTGCGGTTGAGCTGCTGTGGCCAGCTCTTGAGGATCCCCAGCGGGGGGCTGCTGGTCTGTGAGGCTGGGTCTCCAGAGCACACGCTCCCCAGCAGGGGACCCTCTGCCTGTGTCTCCCGCCAGCTGAAAGTGATTGCTGGTATCCAAATACAAGAGAGCTGTCAGCCAGATGGGGCCAGGCCCACGAGCAGGAGCTGCCAAGGAAAGGGCCGAGCCTGGAGAGGCCAGACCCGCAAAGCAGGCTGGGCACGGTTTCCTCAGGGCGTTTGGATCTTCCTGGGGGGCCCCACCATGACCTACCAAGTAGTGGATAGATAGAGCACGCTTGTGTCCTGAAAAGCTCCCTGTAAACAACCAAAACCAAGAACTTCTGGGACTGTTCACACATGGCTTGAGTCCCCCACGAGACATTTCTGGCATGCTGGGCTGAACACCACCATCTTTGTTCATTCTGTAGACCAGGCAGAGCAGGAACGTTGATTGCAAAGTTGTAAATAATATATTTATCCCGCTATTTATTTTTTCAAGAACTGTGACCTCCTGCACTGTGAATGCTCTGTGACATGAGATTCTTAGTTTAATAAAACTGTCATTAAATCTGAATGAATTGATATTATTGGTTACTAAACACTGGCATGAGTTTATTTTTATTGTGCAGAAAAACTCTAGAGTAAATATAAACTAAACCTTTATAAGAAATCTAGCAGTCAGTATTGTAATGCAATATATCAAAATCTGTACACTGTCAATAAAGTAAATGAGCACAAGTTGTCTTTCCCTATATAGAGCTTCCATTCACGTTTTAATAGACACATGCATATTTGTATCTTTTGAAAGAATTATATACACAGGAATAACAGCCATTTGAAACCATTTCTATTTGCATATTGGGAAAAAAATAAACTTCAAAAAGGATGAGGGGTTAGAGATTTTTAATTATAATGATTGATAATGAATAAAACAACGGAACTCTCATAACTTGACTGGCATGCGTGAGTCCAGAAGGACCCAGCCTTACCTCACCAGCTTCATGTGTGGGACACATCAAAACGGCCCAGCTTGGCTGTCACCATCTTAGGAATATCTAATGGCTTTTGTAAACGGGCCCCCATGTTTCCATTTTGCACTGGGCTCTGCAAATCACATAGCTGGTCCTGCTCATCTGGAAGAGGTTCATGTCATCAGCTCTGGTGTCGTGGGAAATTGAGGTTGGGGGCAGAAGTTTTGGTTAATTCCTTCATTCTGCAAAACTTTCCTGAGTCCCAGCTGCCATGGGTGTCACCACAAACATTCACGTACACACGAATCTCTTGGGCATCTTGTTAAAAAGCAGATTCTGGTCGAGCAGGGGTGGGGGGGAGGACCCAAGGTGCTGGCGTTCTGGCAAGTCCTGGGTGAGGGCAATGGAGCTGGTCCACCTTGAGCAGGAGAGGCTAGATCAGTCCCACAGTGCGACCTGGGCACCCGCGCTGGCTCACCGCTCGTTAGCAATCTGCAGTGAGAGGAGTACAGCAACCGAGAAAGCACATCAACACTGATGGCAACTTGATGAGTCATTTTGTCTGAATCTTTTAAATTGTATTTTTCTAATAATTTTGTTTTATAAAAATATCGGTCCACAATGAATTAAAGCTTTTAAAAAATATTTTAAATCTTATCCACAGTTTGAGAAGTTCTATTTTAGATGAGAGTTGGTTAGAAACTCCTTTCATTTTAATGCATTCCTGTTTACGGAGTATGAAGGACTTGGCCTTGGTGATTTCAGTCCACAAGCTTTGCGGGTTCTGCAGCCCTTGTGCTCATGGTTTTGAGCATCCCAGTGTCCCTCAATCTATCTGACCCTCTGTGGCTTACAAAGCCAGTGACACACAGTGGGTGTTGTCCCTCTTCACAGATGAGGAAAGTGAGGCAGAGGATACGTGCTGTTCCCGGGGTCTCTTGGCTACAACTCTGGGAACCAGCCTTAGAAACCACATGTCTTTCCATTGCCTGGGGCTGCCCCAATCAGACCAGAGAGCGGGAGTTTGGCTGAATCTTGAGTTTGGTTGAATCTGACTTGCCTGGGAACTCATCTCCTTAGCGGATATCACAGCTCAGTCTCTGTCAGCTTGTTTTTTATCTGTTTAAAGAGGTGGGGTCTCACTATGTTGCCCAGGCTAGACTCCAACTCCTGGACACAAGGGGTCCTCCTGCCTCAGCCTCCCAAGCAGCTCGGACTACAGGTGCGCACCGCTGTGCCGGCTCCACCAGCTTGTTTTTGATGTTGCTGCAGGCAATTGCAAGTCCACGTGGGTCCTGGTGCAGGCCATCTGCTGGTCCTCTGGTCCCAGGAGCAGGCCTTCTCCCAGGCTTCTGTCGCCCATGTTTGCTAGCTGGTGTCTACCAGGAAGAGCAAAGGGGGAGTGGGGAGGAGACAGAGGAGTGGATTCTGACCTTGCTCTGTACCCACCAGGGAGCTCTTCTGAGACAGAGTCTATACTCACTACCGCTAAGGCCTCTATCCTGGATGTGTCATCAGACTGTGGTGACCCTGGGCTCTTGTTCTCAGCCATTCTGCAGATTTTGATGCTGCAGACCTCGTCTTCTGCAATAAACAAACCCTCCCTTCTGCGTCCGCCCCACTTTTTATTCCTCCATCTCCTCTCCTGGCTTCTCCGCTGCTTCCCTGCATTCCGTCCTGGAGCCTCTTCTGCCCCATGGTTCTCAATCCTGGTGTCCGTTCACTTGGAGTCCCAAGGTGATCACAGTGGCCTGGGCAGCAGGGCTGGTAAAAGCCCCTCCGGTGATGCTAATGTGAAACCAAGGTTTGCAACCGTGATCCAGCTCAGCCCACCGGTCTCAGGGCCCTCGCGGATGCAGCAAGGGCCAGCCCCTCTGCCTGGCCCCGGGGTCCTGAGTCCCTCCAGAGCCACCCACCCGCACTTCCAACCCCCTCTGGACTCTCACATCAAACATTTTGTGATTAAAAAAGAGGCAATGAGTAACCAGGAAAAAATACTATATAGAGATAGTCAAAGGTTTCCAGGTAGCTCAAACTGGAAACTCGTGGGGCCTGTGCTGGCTCAATAATGGCTGCCCTGGATGTCCACGTCCTACTTCTCAGAATGTGACTGTGTTTTCTTACACGGCAAAGAGGAATTGCAGATGTGATTACGTGAAGGAGCTCGAGAGGCGGAGATTATCTTGGGTTACGTGGGTGGGCTCGATGCAGTCGCAGCGTCCTCGTCGGGGTGTCCAGGAGGGCCGAGGGAGATGCGGCGCTGGAAGCAGAGGTCAGACCGACGCGCGGCCACACGCTGAGGAATGCAGGCAGCTTTTAGAAGCCGGGGAAGGCGGAACATAGATTCTCCCCTGGAGTCTCCAGAAGCAAAGCAGCCCTGCTGACAGGTTGATGTTAGCCCCGTGGAACCCATTCTGGACTTCCAACCTCCAGAACTGCAAGACAGTAAGTTTACGGTAATGTGTTCCACCAGCCACAGGACGCGAACGCAGCCCGGCAGTGAGAGTGGGAAGAAATGGAGGAAGACGCGGGCGAGGGTGGGTCTGAGAGCGGGAGGGCCCTGGGGGCCAGGCAGTGGGGAGCCCCTCAAGGCTGCTTCCCCAGGAGTGGCCGCTCCGATTCCTATTCCTCAGTGGTCATTCCCTTCCGTGTGAAAATGGCTGGGATCGGGGAATGGTGACAAGACTGGAATAACAGCCAGGAGCTCAAAGCCTAGAAAGGAAACAAGGCCGTTTGCAGAGGAGAGATTGGCTAAGGGCAGATGCTCAGTGTTTGACTTTGAGCTCATGTGTGGGTGCTGTCACCCACAGGATTTGGGAACTGATTATGGAGATAAGGGGGAGAAGAGAGGAAGCCTTCCAGCTCTTAGACAGGGAAGCCCAGGGGAGGAGCAGGTTTGGTCACAGGAGATGATGAGTTCCGTTTGGAATGTGCGGAATCTGGGAGCCTATGGAATGTTGGCTATGGCTACCACGCGATTCAGCCTCTTGGAGACCCTGTCCCATCCTCTGCAAAAATAGGATGGTAAACCTCCTGCATGGGGTTGCTGAGCCCATCGTGTGAGGTACGGTATCCCTGTCCCCTGGCCTGGTGCCTCCAACTTAGTGACACCCAAGCACGGCCACCGTCATTGCAGAAAAAGCATGGGCACCATGCAAGGAAGATGAGCTGCTCCATCCGAAGGTCTCACTCTTGCTCCCTCATTGCCTTCTCTGTGGAAGGCACATCTTCCTAGGGCAAAAGAGGGAATGTTCTGGAATGTCGTGAAGTTTGAACACCAAGCTTGGGAGTGGCGGGGATTCTCAGCTTGGTTAGTACATCAAGAACTAGGGCTTGGGGGCCTGGGGTGAAGGTTTCTCAGGCTCAGCTTGAGGCTCAGCCCTGGGGCTTGGGGACAGGGAGGAGGTGACTGGGATTTCTGCCCTGGGATGAGGGCAGTGTGTGAGGTAACAACCTGGGGAACAAAGGGGGCCGAGCGCTCTTGCCACGCCCCCTCTTGGGCCTCTGAAAGAGGCTCTACGAGTGGCACTTGGGGCCAGCTGGGCTGGCCGGCAGAGTCCAAGGGTGGGCAACACGCTGGGCACAGAGGGAGGCTGCCCCCCATGTGTAGGACCCCCAGGATCCCCCCCAGGCCCCGCGAGGCCACTGACCTGCAAACAGGGGCTGACTTGGGCCTTCTGGGCCAGGGAGCTGGAGGTGCTGGAGGTTGAGGGGTCTGTAGGTCCAGCCAGGGTCCCTGGAGGCTTAGTGGGCAGAGAAATTCAAGCTGGGACTGAACTTGTTGGTTGGCCACCTGAGGCCAGGGCCGGCTTCTTGGGCACGCGACCCGGGCAGTTGCACAGAGCCGTGCTGAGAGGGGACCCACACTTAGAAGGGTCACACCAGGCTTAATGCTCTGCCGTTGCTGTCTTGAAATCCGTTAATACTTTTTGAGCAAGGAGTTGATTGTTTTCATTTTGCACTGGGTCCCAAAAATTATGTAGCCTACCCTGTCCTGTGAGGACCACATCCTGCATTATCAGCAGCTTCAGCGTCTGTCAACGAGACCCTTGGAAGGCAGGGACATCACGTCTTCCTGTCTGGTCCTCAACATCACCTTATCCAAGGCTGCGTTAACTAAGGCCAGCCGAATTGAACCCAAACGTCCCCAGACACACCTCTTGGCATCCCTGTCAGGGCAGGGCACCAGGTGGAAGGCATTGAAGAACCCACAGAGCTGGACATCTGTTCTACTCTTATAAAAATCAATGAAGGAAAAAATAAAAAATCAATAAAGGGAAACTGACATTTGTCGTGAGCCAACTAAGCAAAAGACATTGTCGACCACTTTCCATGTAATCCTCACAAGCAGCTGTGTGGGGTAAGTACGAATCTGCCCATTTTCCAGAAAAGGAAACCTGGGCCCAGAGAGGTTAAGAAACTTGCCCAAGTTCACACAGCCAGCAAGAGTAGGGCTGAGGTGGGAACCTGGGCTGGGAGGTTCTGAAGCAGCCAGAGCTCCCATCTCCCCCAGCACCTAGCCACCCTCAGCAACTCTTTAAGGAAATGAGTCCCCTTTGGGAATGTTCTTGCCTGAGGTTCTAGGAGCTGCCTACTGAGCACACACCTGTCTGCAGGCTCTCGCCTGGGATGACAGCAGAAGACAGGCAGAGACTGCGGTTGAGAAACCCCAAGTGGGATCAGATTTCCCCTCAAACTGATCCGCTCGTTGCCCCTGGAAATTTCAAATGAACCACCTGGTTTTTCTTGCACGAAACATGGCTGGAGGACACTGCATTTGATTTTCAGAGGAAGTAAATATTCCCAAAAGGGAGAAGTGAGATAGAAACCAATCACCTCACATAGTTACGGAACATCTCTTCTGCTAAGCATACTCTACAAAGGAGTTTCAGATGCATCAAAAGGCAAGTGAGGAGCGGCGATGATCAGCAATCGCAGCCCCTCTCAGTGGCGGGCACCTAAGCTTGCGTGGGCAGGACCGGCAGACCTTGCGGATACTGCGGGTCCAGTGCCAGACCACTGCAATAAAGCGAGTCACACACGTTTTGGTTTCCCCGTGCAACTAAAAGTTATGTTTATATTACATGCGCAATAGCTTTATGTCTAAAAAACCAATGTATATACGTTAATTTCAAAACACTGTATCTCTAAAAAATGTTATTGATCATTTGAGCCGTCAGCCAGTTGTAATCTCTTTGCCGGTGGAGGGTCTTGCCTGGATGTTGATGGCTGCGGACTCGTCAGGGTGGTGGTTGCTGCGGGCTGGGGTGGCTGTGCTCATTTCTTGAAATAACAGAACAACGGAGTTTGCCGCGATTGACTCTTCCTTTCGTGAAAGATTTCCCTGTAGCACGCGATGCTGTTTGATAGCATTTTACCCACGGCTGAACTTCTTTCAAACTCAGAGTTAATCCTCTCAAACCCTACTGCTGCTTTACCAACTAAGTTTAGGTGACATTCCTAATTCTGTGTTGTCATTTCGACAATGTCCACAGCGTCTTCACCAACGGTAGATTCCATCTCAAGAAAAACCACTGTCTTTGCTCATCCGTAAGAAGCGACTCCTCATCCGTTCCAGTTTCATCATGAGATGCAGCAATTCAGTCGCATCTTCACACTCCACTTCTAATTCTAGTTCTCTCGCTGTTTGCAACACATCTGCAGTTACCGCCTCCCCTGAAACCTTGAACTCCTCAAAATCACCCATCGCCAAAGCAATACACATTGTACCCACCAAGCAACTGCCCTTCATCCACCCCCGCCCCGCCCCACCCCTCTGAGTCCTCATCGACCATAGTTCCACAAAGCTTTTGATTTAAAGTGACAGAGGTGAGACTCTACCTTTCACTTGAACCATCGCAGGGTTATTAACTGGCCTAATTTCAATATTGTCGTGTCTCAGGGTATAGTGGGGAGAGAGAGAGTAATAGAGGAATGTCCCATTAATGTAACTAACAGAACACACACCACAGTTATTGATTGAGTTCGCCATCTTAAATGGCTGCAGCTGTGGCACTCCACAACAATGACAATAGTGACATCAAAGATCACTGATCACGGCCAAGTGTGGTGGCACACACCTGTAATCCCAGCTACTCGAGACACTGAGGTGGGGAGAATCGCTTAAGGCCAGGAGTTTGAGACCAGCCTGGATGATATAGTGAGACTCCATCTCAAAAAAGAAGAAGAAAAACAAAAAACAGATCACCATACCAGATGTAATAATAATGAAAAAGTTTGAAATATTATGAATATTACAAGAATTACCAAAATGTGACACAGAGACACAAAGTGGGCACATGCTGTTGGAAACACGGCACAGATAGACTTGCTCAACACAGTGTTGCCACAACCTTCAATTTGTAAAACATGCAATACCTGCAAAGTACAATAAAGCAAAGCTCGCTAAAGTGTGCCTGTAATTCAGTTTCCCCCATCACTAGCTTGAGAGGTAAGTAAGGTCCTTCTTCTAGGCCTTTCCTTGTAACATCTCCTTCCATTCAGATGCCCTGCGTAATTTCTCCCTGTTGAAATCCTACTCTAGGAAACCCTCAAATAACAATGGCTTAAACAGGATAGGATTTTATTTCTCTCTCATGTAGAAGAAGATGACGGGTGCTTAGTCCAGGGCTGGTGTGGCACTCCACGGGGCCAGTGACCCAGCCTCCTTCTCTGTTGTTGCTCTACCTTCCTCAGCATATAGCTTCTGCCTCGTCGCCCAAAATGGCTGCCTAATTTCCTCTTGAGTGCAGCCTCATGAGAGATCCTAAGCCTGAACCAACCAGTTAAGCTACTCCTGAATTCCTGACCCACAGAAACTGATTTTTTAAAAGTTCACTGTTATTTAACTCTGTTAGATTTGAGGGTAATTTGTTATGCATCAATGAATAACTGATACTGTGTACCCAGATTCTTTCCCCATGTATTCATTATCCTAGCCTCCAACCTGGGCATATGTGAATGAATTGGTTAAAGATTGCCTTCCAGAACACAAGTGTCTGAGGGAGGGGCAGAAATCATGTCTTATGTGTCCCTGCCCTTGGAGCCCTCCCCCAACCTTGGCGCACAGTAGGACTGCAGTGTCTGATGCACAGCAGGAGCTCTGCTTCCCGGAGGAAAGCCCCAGCCTCCTGGCTTGCCTTCTGGTGGATGAGCCAACTTAGAGATGATGAGCTGCTAACGATTAATCATCTGGCCTTCTGCCAAAAATGTGGCTTTGTTTCCCAGAGGTCACTGTTTCAGTTTCTTTCATTCTCTCGCTTCAAGTGCTGCCAAGGGGGAGGATGTGACAGCCAGGAAAACCAGAGCCTTCCTGAGCCTGCTGCCTTCCCCCTCCCTGCAGCCAGTGCTAAGGGCTGGGTCCTTCAAGGACCACTCAAGGGCTACCTCCTCCTTGTCCAAACCTTCCTTGATCTCCCTGATTCTCCTTCCCTGGGTGGGATGAAGCAAAGAAAAAGATCTTGAAAAATGACTCCCTCATGCCACAACTTTATGAACCGTACTGTCAGAGCAACTTGAGTTATACCTATAACTCATGGCCTTGTTTATTTAAATTATAACATATGCAATACTCTTTACTATAAATTCCACACAGCCAGTTGATTTTCATAGGATGCTTTTACTGATTTTTGCTAAACTCTTGTATCTGTACCCAGCCTATGGTTGCAGTTGATGAACAACATGAATGTTGTAAATGAGCACATTTTTGTTTATACTAAATTGGTGCAACCAAAGCAAAACAACAAAGGCATAAGTCAGAACTTCACTCATTCTTCAATGACATGAATGACTTTGCTGCAGGATCAGACAACAGTTTTTGAAAACTGGAAGAATGTTTTCTTAGCTTTTTGTGCTTTTCACAAGATAATAGCTAAAGACATGACATGCTTTTAAAAACAGCTTTTTTGAAGCATAACTGACATATAATAATTGCACAAGTTTAAAGTGTATAATCTGATGTCTTGATATGTGCACACATCCATGAAACCATCACTGCCATCGAAATAACGAACATACTGATCAACCCCAAAAGTTTCCTTATATATGCTGGCCTTGATCTTTTTTTTCTCGGTCATTTCTATATGAATATAGTGGGCAACGTTCTATTCTAGGGCCAGTATCCATTGTCTCCTTTCTTCCCATCAGAATCTTAATTTTGATAAAGTTTCAACTTCTCCCCAACCTGATCTAAGATCATCCCCAACCCCAGGACCCAGTGTAGATCCTAATTAACCTAAGATAATCAGTGCATGACATTCTCACATTCTCCTGGTGACTGGGCAGGCATGTGACCTAAGTTGGCCAATCACACTATATGGAATCCTAGTCCATGCTTAGGAGAGTGTCTTTTTCCCCTTTCCTGAATATGGACCCAATAAACATGACCCTAATTGTCATTGGAAGCTATCTTGGAACCATAGGAGAAGCAGCCTTAGGATGAAGTCAACACTGCAGAGGTCAGAGTAGAGAGACCAAACCTGAGTGACTGATGGCACCGCTGAGTCCTTGGCTGTTTTGCACGTGGAGCCTGCCTGTCCTAGGCAGTTCTCAGACAGCTGCCAAGGATTCTGGTCTTCATGCCTTTGTTAAATCCCCTCCCATGAGTGTGAGCAGCACCTGTAACTTGCTTCTAATCAAGGACGATGGGATGTCATTTCTGTGATTAAGTTATATAAGACTGGGACTTGTGTCCTTGCAACACTCTGTATTGCCTTCTCAGCCTGCACACTTTGTTGAAGCAAATGGCCATGTTGGAGATTTCCACATGGCAAGGCACTGAGGAAGGTCCCCCAACCACAGCCAGTAAAGAACTGAGGTGCTTTCCAGCAGCCCTCAAGGAACTGAGTCCTGCCAACAACCATGTGAGTTTGGAAGCAGATCTTTCCTCAGTTGTGCATTCAGATGAGACCTCAGCCCTGGCCAGCAACTTGACTGCAGCCCTACGAGACCCTGAAGCAAATGCAGCCATCAGCGTGTGCCTAGACTCCAACTCACAGAGATGATGAGATAATAAATGTGTGTTGGTTTAAGCCATTAAATTTGGGGATAATTTAGATAACCAAACATCCACCCTATCTATAGGCTTTAAGTTAAACGAGGTACTTCATTTCCTTTGTATTCAATCTACTTAAGAGTCGGGGTTTTCTGTCTCACCCAAGAGCATCTTCTCGTGGCATGTCTCATCCCATTAGTGTCTCGGCTGCTCAGGAACAGGACTTCGTGGCCTCCTAATGCCGCACTGGTATCAGTAACTCTGTAGACTGTATGAACTAAGGACATTCCTGGCCCTAATTTTAGTTTATCTTCTGATAGCACAGTCTAGGGACAATCTTTGGAATGGCACAGAACTCAGGAATGGGAAAGCCTTTGTACTTGGTTACAAGTCTTTTCTATTTAGCCAACAAGAGCTTAGTAAGTACATGCTGTTTGCAGAGTCCTTTACTGGATATTGGGAGAAGAATGGAGGAAATATTTAAAAGGAAGATGTGTTCCCTGCTCCCAAGGAGCTTGCACCCTCGCTAAGGATAACCGAAGCAATGAGAACCTTACAGTGTCTAGAAACATGTAACAAGTGCAGGTTAAGAGGGCACTTCAGTTGGGAGCAGATGGGTCTCAGGAACGGGCCTTGGAGTCAGATGAGCAAATGCAGCTGGCTGGCTGGGCAGGAGACGGGTTCCCTGAGAAAGATCTTGGAAGCCTCCAGTTTCTGCCCCAGTGATGGGTGGGGCTGGCCCAGGGGGAGTGGGACACAGAGACTTCAGACAAGAAGCTACCCAATAATACAAGTTGGGGCTGCTTGCAAAGCTTTGGGGGGTGTTTCCTCAGCTCCTTAGCCCCCTCTCTGAGATTGTCCATCCTTCCCAGCCAAGACAGGCCAATCGGATTATCCCTCCTGAGAATCAGGAACTGGGACTGCGGGATGCTGGCCAGTCTCTACATAGCTGCGACTGAGTCATGCAAACCAGGGGGTTGCAGGATGTTCTGTCTGCAGAGAGGGAGGAAGGAAGCCTGGGAGCTGCAGTGCAGGCACGATGAGGCAGAGAATCGCAGAGAGCCGTGCTGAAGAAGCCTGCATGGTCCTAGGGGAGAGACCCGGAGCATGTCAGTCCAGGCCCCATCCCTTCCAGAACCAGGGGAATCCCTGACCAGCCCCGGGTACTGCAAGGCACACCTATACCTATGTCAGACTCGCCTTCCTGCCACCTGGAGTCTCCGAGAAGAAGGAGGTCAGGAGACCAGGGTCAGATGCCAAACCAGATGCCACAGGTGACCAGGACCTCCAGAGTGCTTCTCCAGCCAGCATAATTGTTCAGAAACCTGAACCTTTCCTTCTAGAAAATCCAGATTTCCAGCATTTGTTAAGTTGTAAGGCCTTGTATGCCCTGGCCTCATGCCTGCTGGACAGCTGTCAGCGGGAACAGAGAAGAGGCTGCCCCTTTTGCCAGAGCCTCGTTCCCATTTCATCCCAACCCTGCCCAGCTGGTGCAGACATTTTCGTTCCCATCTGACCCTAAGGACACTAATTGATTTTCCAGTAATAAAGTGTCCCTCTCCTTCTCTCTTTCAAGACTTCTCTGAAGTAACAGGGACTAGAGATGTGGGACCCTGCTGGAAGTCAGACGGAGACAGAAAACCCACAAAATGAGCTGTTTCTTGGTTACCTACTTTTGCAAAACAAAAAGTCCCAAACAGCACCATTTTACTATATTTCAGGATTTTATTGGTCAGGAATTCAGGCAGGGCTCATCTAGTGATTCTTCTGTCCCATGTGACATTGGCGTTTAGCTAACAGATGGGCTGGTCTGTAGGGTCCAAGATGCTTCGCTCACTTATCTGGTGCCTTGAATAATTTTCCCCAAGGTTCACAGCCAGAGGCCCAGTAGGACTGGAGCTCAGTTTGTCTGAGTCCACAGTCTTGCTCCCTGGCCCATACCCGGCCCCCGCCACCACCTTTCTCCACACCCCAGGAGGCTTACCCATGCGGACTCACCAATGGACTCCCAAGTCCTCTGGCTTCCAGCTGGGTTTGGAGACTGGGGGCCCGCTGCAGGAGACTGTAGGGAGGGAGGAGAGTCAGAGCATTTTATTTTCGTGGCTGCCTCCCCCCCCGGATCACCATGAACTGGTCCCTGGACTGAAGGTGCCTGTGCCCTGATGGTCTTTCTGCAGGACAGGATTCTCTCCTCCTGGATCTGGTGACCACTCCCTCCTCATCCTTTGGGTTGAGGAAGATAACAGATTTGGGGGTCGCAGCACTCTCCCCCGTACATCCCCACCTGCACATCTACTCAACACTCCTCAAGTTATCCTAACGGGCAGTGCCATGCGTTTCCCGTGGGGCCCCCCTGGGAAGGGAAGAGGGAGGGAGAGGCTACCATCAAGCAGAGCCTGCAGTCTACTGGTGACAACTGACAGAAACCTCCCTCGGATGAGTCTGAGTTTTTAAGACAGGAAAAGAAAATTAAAAATTCTATATAACCCAATTTCATAAGTGAAAAAAAGAAAAAAAATTTAATTCTGTATTGTTTCTTTTAACTGAGGTGTCTAATGGTGCGGCAGGCTGTAAGCACATGAGACTCTAGGCCCCCCTGATGCCCCGGGGCCCCTTTATTAAAAGGATTTATTCTAAATCTAAATCTACAATTTAGATTCAGTCAAAAGGCCACACTCCAGGATCCAGAAGGCCACACGTGGCCCCCAGGCCGTGGGTTGCCACCCCATCGCTTTCTCCATCTTGGCTTTCTTCTTCAGTAGAATTTTACCACAAGGTGGCTCAGGTGGCTACTGCCTGCCCTAAGTTTGTACTCTGCCAGCCTAACTCCAGCTTGGGCGGGAGGAAGACTGCTAGCATCCCTTCACACAGGAAAAAGTCCGTATCGGCCCAGTTTGGGTCATATGCTCATCCATGAACCAATCACAGTCACCGGCAAATGCAGGGCTCTGATTGGCCAAACTGGAATCATGTGGTCCTCTAAAGTGGGAGTAGGGCGCTGTCATCTCCACCTGAACCTACTAGATCAGCGTGGGAGAGGGGAAGGGTGGTATCTTAAAGGGAAGAAGGGTACTATTACTAAAGGAGGTGAGGGTAGAGGGGAAAGAGCTTGCAGGCCCAAACAATAGCAGGCATTTCCTTCCATCAGGAGTCCTGAGATCCATGACAAGGGAGGAGAGTGGGGGGTATGAGGACTTGGCAGTGAAAAAGGGACCCAGGAAGAGGGCCGAGGCGAGCTTGGCCAGGTGCACCGGAGGCCACAACTAAGAGGGGCTGCTTAGAATTCTGGGATCTCGGCCGTCTCCTCTGTGGTCATTTACCAGCAACACGGGCATGGTGAGGTCTCATCTAGTGTCCACCTGAAGAATTCTGGCTTCTCAGAGCAGGTGAGCAGCGGGGCCTTGAGGGGGCCTCCGTGAGGATGTGTCGAGAGCTTTGGGGCAGGTCCCATGGAACCCAGGCTTTGAGAGGCTTGTCCTGTATTTCTCAGCAGCTGCCCAGGAAGCTAAAGGATACTTTTCAGGGGGCAGGGGGCAGGGGACATGGGAGAGTGGGTCACTGGCAGTGCAGATCAGCCTAGAAGGGCCTAAAGGACTTTTCTAGGTGCAGTAGTTGCATAGACCACTTGCTTGAGGAGGCCCAGGAGCAGGCTCCTTTTATGAACAACTAAGGGATAACAATGGTGCCCCAAGGGGGTGTCTTCCCCCTTGCCCACTCCTTGGTACTCATCACTTTCACAGATGCACAAGGTGAGGCTCTGGGAAGAGCCTTGCCCAAGGCCACGCAGCTAGAAGGCCCTGGGGTTGGATTTGAACATGGGGATGTCCTCAAAGCCCGAGTTTTCAAACAGGGAGCTACAGGGAGGTGATGGAGAAGATGACTCCCATCCAGGGAGGAGACGGTGTAGCCTCTGCAGGAGAGGAAAGGTCAGTGGGGCATGGCTCTGCCCATGAGGGGAGCCTGTAGGAATCTGGGCAGAGGGGGATGTGGTGTGGCCTGGAGCAGTCACAGTGGCCTCCTGGAGGCTGTACCTTTTTTTCCCTTTTTTTTTTTTTTTAAAAAAAAACAGTTTTATTGAGATATAATTCACACAGTATACAATTCACTGACTTAAAGCGTGGAATTCAATGGTTTTTAGTATAGCCACAAAGTTGTGCAACCATCACCACAATCGATTTTAGATCATTTTCATCACCCCCCCAAAACCTCATAACCATTAGCAGCCATTCCCCATTCTCTTCTCTCCTCTCAGCCTCTGGCAACCACCAATTTACTGTCTCTGTGGATTTGCCTATTCTGGACATTTCACATAGATGGAATGTGGTCCTCTGTGACTGGCTTCTTTCACTTGGCACAATGTTTTTGAGGTTCATCCATGATGTAGCACATGCATCAGCATTTCGTTCCTTTTTATGGATTAATAATATTCCATTGCATGGATATACCGCATTGCGTGTATCCATTCATCAACTGATGGACACTGTACTGTCTCCACCTCTTGGCTATTACAAACAACACTGCTATGAACATTCACATACAAGCTTTTGTGTGGACATATGTTTTCATTTCCCGTGGGTACATATCTAGGAGTGGAATTGCTGGATCATATAATTCAATGTTTAACTGTCTGAGGCCCTGCCAGACTGTTCCCCAATATGGCCGCACCATCTCACGTTCCCACGCGGAGGCGGTGCTCTGAATGCTCAGTCATGGATTCCTTTCTTCTTCTCTCCTTCTGACGGGCTGATTTGGCCGCAATGCTGGGAAGAGGGTGTGGAGAGAGAGCAGCAGGGCAGATGCGTGGAGGGCAGAGAGGACTGGTGGTGCTTTCACAGAGCCCTCAGAACAGTCCTGTCTGGCCTCCCCTCGCTCTGTGTCCTCAGGCAAGTCACCTCCACTCTCCAGGCCTCAGTTTCCTTATCTATAAAATGATGGTGTCAGATCTGGGCGATTTTGTCCCCTGAGGACATGTAGCAATGTCTGGAGACATCTTCGGTTGTTACAAGGAGAGGGTGATGCTACTGGCATCTAGTGGGTAGAGGGCATGGATGCTGGTAAGCACCCCACAACGCAGAAGACAGCCCCAATAACAAAGCATGATCAGGCCCCAAATGCCAATCGTGTCCAGATAGAGAAACCCTACGTTAGACTGAGGTGCACTCATAGGATCCAGTCCTGCTCAGTCCCTGTGAAATGCTCTGGGGACAGACTGGGCTCAGGAGGCATTCTTGAGTGCCCGGGCACTTCAAAGAGAGGCCTCGGATGTTGTATTTGTGTGAGCTGGCTGGCCTTCTCCCTTTGCCCCCATCTAGGTATTGTACCTGGCACAGGTGAGTTAGATACTAGGCTTGATGGATGAGCATTTGGCCTTGTTAGATAGTGAGCTCATTGTCAGAGGAGGCATCCAAGAGCAGGCAGCGCGGATACCTGGGATGTGGAGGAGGTACCCTGCCTCTGCTCTGGAGCTGCCCTTGGACAATTTCGCGGTTCCTTCGGGCGCAAGGCCGTGGCTCGCTGCCCCGAGAGCTCTGGGCCGCCCCACCTGCCGGCCCGCAGTCGCTGCGGGCAAGAGCGGAGAGCGCCTTCCCTCCCACGGAGCCCCACGCCAAGTTGGAGACTTCTCTAAGTTTCCCCCGGGGGAGCCCCGCGGGCCGCCCGCGCCACAGCGCCGGTCTGCGGAGGCGGCACTCGGAGGCTGGGCGCCCGCGGAGCGCCTGGGTCCGGCACCGCCCGCCGCCAGGCCCGGCCCCGGGGGCGCGGCCGCCGGGGCTTCCGCGTGCCCCAGGGGGCTCCGGGCCGCGAGCCGACGCCGAATGGCTTTTGACAAAAAAACCCTTGACCACCAAGGCCAGCCTCTTCCTGAAAGTCCCGCTCGCTCCGATACAGGAAGTAGAAGGGAGCGAGCGCCCCAGAGCGCGGCGGCGGCTTCCCCACTCGGCGCGGGGCGGCGGCGGCGCCCGCCCGGGCCCTTCCCGAGGGCCAGCGCCGGGGGCATGCGGGCGCCGGGGACTCCGCGTTCCGCGCGGGCCCGCGCCTGAGCCCCTCCCT
This sequence comes from Avahi laniger, assembly GCA_963575035.1. Lineage (NCBI taxonomy): Eukaryota > Metazoa > Chordata > Mammalia > Primates > Indriidae > Avahi > Avahi laniger. The sequence continues at coordinate 22,388 of CAUYSK010117756.1, forward strand.
CCGCCGTCCCGGAGCTGCTGGCGGCATGATCCGACCGGCCCGGGCGTCCGCGCGCGGGGACCCCGCGGGGTAAGTCGGGGCGGCCGCCCCCTCCCTCCCTAGGATCCCTCACGACCCCCGCTCGGCCCGCGTCCAGCTCGCTCCACTGCACCTCCCCGGCCCCGAGAGCCCTTGGAGCTCCGGGAGGGACCTCTGGCCCCGGGACCTCGCGAGTGTCGGCTGAAACGGACCCGCCCCCCAACCCCCACCACCGCGCCAAGGCCAGACCCGGGTTCTGCGGGGAAGGGGGCGGCCCTGGTGACTCTGCAGGACCCGACGACTTAGCTTAACTTTTAAGGTCAGACATTCCTCGCTGGAAAACCAGCGCACACTTTGGCGTCTGGGCGGGCAGGTTGCCAGGGAGTGCATCTCTACCTGTCAGAACCCGGGCTGCCGGCGTGGACGCGGCTGCCTCCTTCGGCTCCTGCCCCGCCTGAACTTTGGATGCGAACACACGCGCTCCCGGCCCCGCCAGCCTGCTACACCCGTCGCTCTGCCCGAGTCCCCGCGCGCGCCCTCGACCTCTGGGTCCGGCCGGCCGGGCGTGGGTTGGGAGACCCGGGCCTCCGCAACTTCGGGCGCCCGCGGCCCAGCCGCTGACCCGGCCGCTTGGACCGAGGGCCCACCACGATCCCCTCCCCCGCCCTCTGGCCTGGCCAGGGACAGTGACCTTCGGACTGGTCTTTGGCGAGCCTGGTGCTTGGGGAGAGTCCAGGGCACACGCGCTGCGCACGGACTGTGAGGTTCTAGAGGGAGAAGGTGCAGCTTGGAGTGCGTGAAGCCGAACGGTTTGGAAACCGGCTTCGGGAGAGGTCCCTCGGGTCTAGTTTCAAATCCTTCCCTCCACCGTCCTGGCCCCGGTCCCCAAACCTCCTCGCCCCGCCCCTCGCGACAGCTCGGCTGTACTCTTGGCCATGCCTGAGGGTGGGGGAGAAGGTCCTCCCAGCCCAGAGGGCGTCCGGGAAGCTTCAGGTGTTGAGGAGGCGCCAGGATGGAGGCAGATTCCTGGGAAAGTCTGTCAGAACTTTTCAGGGTGCCAGGGTTGATGAGCGCGTCCAGGAGAGCCATCCCAGCTTTTTGATTTAAAAGTCCCAGGCCTGCTCCAGCGATGGACACCCCGACGCTGCCTGGCCTAGCTGTGTGACCTCATCTCCCTGGCCGTCAGTTCTCTGCTCTGTAAAACAGGAGAGTTGAGCCATCTTGTGCAGTCCCGGATTGGGCCTTGGGGGCAGCTGGAGGGGACTGGCTCCCGCTCGCCTGGGAGGGGCTTGGAGGGGCTCTGAAGCTCACTGGGATCTGAATGTCACCGCCTTCTCCACCACAGCCCAGAAATTCTGGATGCTGGTTGCTTTTCCTTGAAAGTGACCTCTGCAGAGATAAACACCATCTGCCATCCGCCATCCTGGTGGGAATTCCTGTGGGGAACACCCCCTCCCCCCAGGGGCAAGTATCTGCCACGCCCAAGAGTGCAGAGTGGAGCTGGCCAGGAGTTCCTCCGGGAGGAAGGGGAGGTGAGGGGCCAGGGCCCTGACCTCACCTACTTCCCTTTTCCCCAGGGATGACCTAGCCTGACCCACTTCCTCTTGCCTTTCTTTGTTCATTACTGGGCTGGTTATTTAACCTCTCTGTGCCTCAGTTTACTTATCCATAAAATGAGGATGGGTAATAGTAACTATCCCTTGTAGTTGTTTTGAGGATTAAATGCATAGAAAGAGTTCAGCAGGTTGGCCTACAGGGGAAACCTTTAATAGTTGTTATTATTATTACCATTATTGTCATCACTTGTTGGCTGTGATCCCTCCAGTTGCCGCCTGTGTAACCTTGGGCAAGTGCCCTGGCCCTGTCTCATCTGTAAATTGGGGCCATAATGATGCTGACTTCATAGACTCATGGGAGGACTAGCCGAGTGCTTAGTTAAGCAGCTGCCCACAGGCAGCTTGGGGTTAACACACCAGCACAGGCCTGCGTAGAACAGGGCCTGGTACATCCTAGCGCTGGATGAATACCGGTTTGTTGCTAAAACTGTTGCTTTATTTTGGAGGACCTTTTGGGTTGAAAGGGTTCCCAAGGGCAGGTAGGATTTGCTGATGGACTGGAGGTGAGATGGGAGAGAAAGAGTTGAGGATGACTCTGGTGAGGCTGTGACTGCCAGGGGGCCAGCACTTCGGGGACAGACTCCGAGCTGTGCGGAGTCACCTGAGAATGGGTCCTCTCCAGAACCCACTCAAGCCGGTCGCTTTCAGGGGTTGGGGGAGGCCTAGCAGGCAGCGCCGCACTGTCCCACCGTGGCAAGCAGACCAGTGGCATTTTCGTATGTTTGATGTATTGAAGTTCTGCTTAAGATTTCATTTGAAAAAGGATTCCACTGTTGGAAAGATGTGGCTATCACTGACCTAATCCAATCCTCAATTTAGCAATGAGGAAACGGCGAGACCCAGAAAGAGGAAGTGCCTTCTCCAGCGTCCTGGGAGCTGGAGGTGGAACTCAAGTCTCTGAGCCTTGGGCCTGTTATAATACAGGGGTCCTGCTAAAGCCTCGAGAGGACCCCACCCACTGGAGACTGAGACAGGGTCTCTTCCAGGGTGGAGCCCACCCAGAGCAGGGCCAGGGATGAACTCAGCATCCGAGCTTGCAGCTTTGGCTCTGCTCCCTGACCTGGGCTCCCTTGCTTTCTGGGGCTAACGCTCCCAGCTGGGAGAGCCTTCCAGCCCCTAACAGAGACTCTAGCCCATGGGCAGCAAAGGGTTACCTCCCGCCAGCTCAGGCCTACACTCCTGGGCCCCCCAAAGCCCCAGCACACCCTCTGAGAACCAGCTGGGAGTACAAGAGGCTGGGGGTGCAGGGTCTGCTCGGGGTGAGGGAGTCTCAGCACATTACCCCTGAGGCCCTCCTTCTTATGTCCCCTGCCCCTTGGGGCCTCCCTTCCCTGGGCCCAGATCCAGGTTTAGTGATCTTCACCAAAGCAGCAAATGTGTAAAGTTTAAAATGCCCTGGGGCACCTGCATTTTAACCCAGGAGAACCAGAAATCAAAAATGGAAACCCACCAGGAATTACTCTCTGCTGGAAGCAGAGAGAGGTGTGATATTTGAGAGAGGACACCCCAGACCCTCACCGTCCTCTCAGGCCTCCCTCGAGTTGCATTTTGCAGATGAGAGTCTGAGGCAGTCTACAGTGCCCGCTCCCAGCCCCGGGGCCAGAGCAGAGAGAAGGAAACGGGTGACTGATCACCACGAATTCTGCCCCCTTCACCCCCCTGGAAGATTCCACCTGTCATGGTGAGATCATGTCATCTAGACAGTGACAGATGAACAGAGGGGAGGGCAGGCTGGGAGGAGAGGTGAGCAAAGGCTTGTTGGTGGGAAAGCATAGGGCAGGGCTGGGGAGGGAGAGAGTGCGCCCTGCAGAATCCAGAGTGGACGATGCACGCTGCTTTTCCGAGTGAGTGTTACCAGATAACAGGGTTTGTGAGAACAGAAGGCAAATATAACTGTTACCTCGAACCTGCCATTTATTCTGAGAACCAAGCAGTCAAACTGCTCCTGCCCCCCCAGGGGTGTCTGAAACATGGATGTTTCCCCCAAGATTGGAGCAAAAGATGAAAATCACAACTTTAATGATTTTCTAAGGTTGATCTCCACTCCCTCTCACCCTCCAGTGAGCCCCTCTGGTGGCGTGGTTCTTGGTAGAAGTCAGGGAAAGCAGCATGTCCCCCCGCACTATCCCCGTCCCCTAATCACTCTCAGGTGCCACGCTTTCCTATTTAAAAGCCCCTCAGGGAAGCCCTGTCCTCTGTGCCCCAGCCCAGCCCTGCTGTAAGCCAACACACACCCTCACTTTTTCTGTGTCCCCAGCATGAAGAACTTACTGCCCATAGCCTCACACCTTTGCCCATGACGTTCCTTCTGCCTGGGATGTTGCTTCTGCGCTGCTTCTGTGCTTCGCAAAGGGTCCACTTCCTCCATGAAGCCTTCCATCCTTGCCAGCTCACAGAGAGTCCTCCTTTTTGAATACTCATACCCTTTTTCACTTGAACCACTTGTTTTCCTAGCAATTTTAGAGAAGCTAAAACCTCTTTAATATCTTGTTTTCCTACTTAGATTATGAACTTCCAAAGAAAGGGATCAGGTCTTTTAGTTCCATATCTTTGTGTCCTGCATACAGCTGACACTCAGTAAATGCTTGAGCATGGTAATATACTGAATGGGATTCTAAAAATCACTGCACAGCTTTCTCTTTTGTGTCTCAGAGCACCCAAACTTCTGGAGGTATTTACAAGACAGCACAGACCGCAGGGTGAGGCCCAGGCGGGAGGCCCAGGACTGGGGTGAGGAGCCCAGCTCCACTCTGCAGCAGATGGTGACCCCTCCCCAGGGCAACCACACCCATCCCTAATCTGGAAAGAGGAGGCCACCCAGGGAATTGATAGGGACCCTGCTTAGCCCCCCTCCCTTCATCTTATCTTCCCCAGAGGTGTTCCCAGTGCTTCTCCGGGACGGAGGATGCGGAGGGCGAAGCCACTCTGGAGCATGAATGGGTGCTGTGTGCTCAGCCGGAGGAGTGAGATCAGCTGGCCACACAGGTTCTGGGGGAACCCTGGCTGCGTCAGTGGGCCCCAAACGCAAGTCGCTGGACCACTGAGAAGCTAGGAAAATAAGGGTGTTGTGTGTTCCTGTGCGTGTGTGTATCAGCCAAGGTTGCCAAACTGTCTTTTCCTGGGCAGAGCTGTCCTTTGCTGATTTGGAAGAAGCTTGGAGATTTCCATGTTGGGGATATCAGTAGGGCTAGGGGATTTCTCTAGGGTCCTGTCCCCTCTTCTCCCTGGACCTCAGTTTGTCCATCTGAGAAATGAGCTCAGTGATCTCTAAGGTCTCTGCTTGGTCTGACATTCAGTAATTCCCCAAATTACTGGCCAACGGGCAGCAGAAGCTTGTGTCCTAGAGCAATACTGGAGTTCAGGGGATTGAAGTGCCCACTGGACATGAGGCAGCCCTTCTTCCTTCTGATAGCCCAAAGGGCAGCCTATGGAACAATCTAGAACATGCAAGTATACATGCATAAGAAACAAAAACCCATAAAGGAGACTTCTGGGTCATTACCCTGACCACGTGCCTGGAGGAAATGTTTTCTTCATTGGTCTGGGTTTATTCTGACAAAAAAACAAACAAAAAAAACCCAGTCCTGAACAAAGTACATTCGGTTTTAGGAACCCACTCTGGGGCAAGGCCTATGGCTTCCTGGTAGAGTTTGCAAGCTGCATGGCTGGTTGGGACAGTGTCTCGGCCGTTGGGTAAGTTGGAGTGGCCTCCAGAGTGTGCTGGATTGGCGAGGTGGAGCGTGGGCGACTGTCCCGTGTGGGAGCCGTGGCGATGCCTAGGGGGTTGCGGGCAGCCCGGCGGCCCGGGCTTTGGCAGTTGTCAGTGAAGCCTGCCCGTCAGGGCTGGGGAGGGATGAGGTCTGAGGAGCCGCCCTGCAGAGGGAGGGGTGAGTCCGTGTCCAGGCTGAGGGAAGGGCTCCCTGCTAGGCCGTGGCCTCCGCCCAGGGCTGCCCTGGGGAGCAGGCCGGTCCCTGTGCAGGTGGGGGTGGCGGTGACACTGTGTGCCTCCCTCCCCCAAACACAGTGTTATGCAGTGAGGCCACTCCTTCCCGCCTGCCAGTGTGGCCTTGCAGGAGAGGGCTGCGTAGACACGAGGAGCCCTTCCTCAGCTTGGTGCCCCACAGGCAGCGGAAGGGCCTTACTGACCGTTTGTGTGGCATCAGCCTCGGGCGCCTTTCTGGAAGAGTCTGGAAGCCGCCGTTGTGTCCACCTTTCGCTCTGCTATGCGGCCTCAGCAGGGCTCCTCCCCACGGGGGTAGGGGCAGAGGGGGCTGCCCCAGCGCGGGAGCAACGCTGGTGTCAGGAGCTTTGAAAGCGGCCCTGAGCCCCATCCTGCCAATAACTCCTGGGGGTGCCCCCGCCGCACCCAGTACTTGCCCGATAGCACGAACCAGCCCGCTGTGAAACGCCGGTTCCCCTTCAGAAGACGCGGCCTGGGGAGTGGCTGCGGTCAAGGCCCGTCTTCTGCACGCACACTCAGGCCACATCCTGTGGCGCGATGGCGCCAGCCTCCAGGGCGAGGCCCCAGAGATTCCAGGAGACGGAGTGGGGAGCCGGGCCAGCAGCGAGGGGCCGCCCCAAAGGGCACTTCCCCTGTGAAGGTGGCCCCCGTTTCGCCGCTGACCCTGGGGTCTTTAACAAAGCCAAGAACTGACATTCAACACCAGGTGTCAAGGGCTGGTGCAAGAGCCTGTTTCCTGAAAGACAAGCTGGAGGGAGGGCAGGACAGCCCAGAAGACGCAGAGGGCACCGCAGCCGTGCAGAGAAGCCTTCGCCTCCTCCAAGGTTGCCAGGGCTAAATTGTCCCCCGGGTCAGTAAGTGTGTTTCTTCGCCCACCTCAAGGGCTTTGCGTCTGAAGTCCAGTCTGATGATCTCTGGTTAAAGGATCAAGCTGTCAAGGAAGAAATTCATGGGGGACCTCTTTCCCTAACCTCCGTGTCCCCAGCTTCCTTAATCTCAGTCAGTGTCGGAAATGGATAATGTAAATTCCTCTAGAGATGTTGCAGTTCAGAGCAAGGACTTAGCTCTCTACAGATGGCACCTGGTGACAGCATTTATTATGCTTCTTTCTGTTCCTGACATTTTTGACAGAGCATCCATTTAAAGTATATTCAGGGATTCTTCTCCCAGTGAATGTCTTTCTCATTTATCTTCACCCGTGCTCTTAACCGTCAATACACACATCCACCCATCCATCTATCCATCCTCCTTCCAGTTACTTATCCACCTATCTACCCATCCATCCACCCACCCATCCACCCATCTATTTACTGAACACTTGAACATCTAGAAGTTTCCAGTTTATCCAACAGGAAAAATGAGATAAATATGCACATAATTAAAGTACAGGGCACTATATCAAAAAGTGCTGAGGCTCTAGAATGCTTGACTGTGGCAAGCAGGGAGGACTCCCTGGCAGAGGTGGCATTTGAATTGGGTCTTGAAGGATAAGTGGGCTTTTAACCACTGCAATCAGGCATATGCAGAGAAGCATATTCTGGATAGGAAAGATGTACCAGGTGGGAAAAGGGGAAAGGATGAGTGTGTGGGAGCCTTGCAGGGCCTGATGTGGGGACAGGGCAGGGTTCTGTGTGCGATGGGCCCGTAAAGAGGACTGAGGTCCATTTGGCTGCGGGTGGGCAAGTTTGACTTTTACCGTGGTGGTGAAGACCACAGGTCTGCTCTGCTGCTTAGTGGTTGGGTGACCCGGGCCAAGGCACTGAACCTCAACCTGCTGGAACCCTTCTTCCCCCTCCTCCATTAGGTCAAGTGTCGATCTCTGTCTCCCAGCCTTGCTGTCAGGTTACCTGAGATGATGTTCTTACCTCCTTGGGTTGTGAGACGGTGAGACTTGGGGGGAGGGCCATCACCTGTGTGTATGTGGTGTGTGTGCGCACACGTGTGCGCATGCATGTACTATTGATTTTCCGAAAAAGTTTTTTATTACATACTTAAAAACTTCACACACAGACACACAAATGTAGTGAAATTTAAAGCATCAAACGCTTTTATCTCTTTGCATCTGCACCTAGTCCAAGCACACGTTAATTTGTGTTTCTCTTTTTTCACTGAGTGTTACTTCCTGTACACATTTCTGTGTGCTGTGTTGTGGACATATGTTACCTACCTGCCATCTTCCGTGGCCTTATCATATTATGATCATTTTAATGGTCAGAGCTGGCTTATTCATATGCCTATGTTGACTTCTTACCAAGTCCCCTCTTTTTTTTTTTTTTTTTTGACAGGTCTTGCTTTGTTACTTAGGCTGGAGTGCAGTGGTGCAATAATAGCTCACAGTAACCTCGAACTCCTGGGCTCAAGCGATCCTCCCACCTCAGTCTCCTGAGTAGCTGGGACTATGGGCACGCACCACCATGCCCGGCTAATTTTTTAATTTTTTGTAGAGACAGGAGTCTTGCTATATTGCTCAGGCTGGTCTCAAATTCCTGGGCTCAAGCAATACTCCTGCCTTGGCCTCCCAAAGTGCTAGTTGGGATTATAAGTGTGAGCAACTGTGCCAGACCCCTAAATCCCCTCTGTTTTAAACTAAGTTACTGAAAACTTCCACGGGTCTAGGGTTTGGGAACCATTTCCTTGATATCTATCACCGTCCTGGAGTCTTTGAGTTCAAGAGTGAAGCAGAGCCTGTTGATTGGCCTCTGAATTTTAGCTGGGTGTAAGTTTTAGCTGAACATTTGCCAATTTCCTTGCAGCTACATGTGGCCATGTGATTAAGTGCAGAACAGTGAGATGCAAGTGGAGAGTGCAATTTGCTTGGAGATACCCTTAAAGTGAAGGGGTATGTCATTCTCACTTTACCCCTCTCTTGTTGCCTGGAATGCAGACGTGATGGCTAGAGTTGAAGCAGCCATCTTGGACTCTGAGATGAATGTAAAAGTAGAAGCTACACACGGCAGAACAATATAATAAGGCTTCCAAACCTTTTGGAACATCATTCTAGCTCTGGACTGCTTACCCAATATTTTATATGAGAGGAATACATACCTATCTTGTTTTCTATCTCTGTTATTTTAAGTTTTCTATCACTTACAGACAAACTTAATTCTAATGAACACAAAGAGTTTTATATCTCTTGTCACCTAGCACCAGATTATATGCCAGAAATCCCAAACTGCTTTGCAGGGCTACCCGTGTGTCCTCATTTCCTAGTGGAGGGAGGGAGGAAGAGGAGGAGAGAGGAGAGGCAGTTTCACACTGACTAAGGCCGTTGTCTCGAGGACTAGATTGCAAGCATAGTTTTTGTATTAAGCGTATACGAGTTTTAGATTTCACCGATGCTTCAGACTGTTTATTCCGGTTTGTGTTTCTGACTCCCGAATCCTTGTGCTTTGACAAGGCTAGAGACTGCTGATCAAGGCAGCCGCGACTCTCCCCTCAGCCTCAGTTCCTGTCTGTGCTTCCGTTCCAGAACTCTCCTAGGGTAAGTCTCCCTGTGCCAATGTTCTGCGGCTTCTTCTGGGAGCCGGTCTCCCAGCCACAGGCACAAGAAAGGCCCGAGGCCGGTCTCAGCAGTGCCTGCGTCTTGCCAGCTGCTGCCGCTCACTCATTCATTCACTGTCTCTTATTGAGCACTTGCTGGGCCACCAAGCTGGCTTTGTGCGGACCACTGGCCACTGGGGGTCTTTGGTGGTCACCTTGCCTCTCTGCCCAGCCCTGGGCAAGGTTTGTCCTGAAATGGCTGGGACTTGACTTCCTCTTTCCAGGGACAGCACGGGCTTATTCGAGCCCGTGTAAGAGCCTGCATGGAGCTGCTCTAAGACAGCCCAGCGTCTCAGCCTGGACGTGGGGAGCCTCAGGGCTGTGTCTGGGAGGCTCCAAGTATGGCCTGGGACTTAGCTATCTTGAGAAGCTGGGTAAGTGCCCATGAAGTGATCTGAAGGACAGGCAGGGGTCTGGTTGCCACCAGCCAAAGCAGCCCCCAACCCTGGCTCTCGTATCTTCAGGCACTGGAGCTCGGTGTTGCTCTGGAGACCCCTTAATCCAGCCCAGACTTACAGATGAGTTTGCGGCTTGGAGAGGGGAAGTGGTTTCCCGAGGTCTCACGGCAGGACCCAGGCTCTTTCCAAGGCTCTGTGCAGGCGCCCGGGCTGCTACTTTGCACACGGCCCCAGAGGCAGTGAATGGGCACATTGGCCTTCACTGGTCACCTCCCTCTCTAGTCTTGCGAAGGTATTGAGCTGTTTCCTGCCCCACCTCTACCTCTTGCAAGAAGCCTTCTCTGGGCCTCTGGGGCTGTTGTGTACCATTGTGCAGGTCGTTCACTGCTCAGATGCACCTGGCTGAGAGAAAGGCAGGTGGGGGCTGAAATTTCATTCTCTTGCCAAGCTTTGTGTCATGACAGGTGTGTGGGGGAGGTGGGGATGGAGGTGGGGGTTGGCCTGCATCCATGGGGAGCAAGAAGCACCTTTTTCTAATTTATACAGAGGCACCGTGTGGGCTACCAGGGACCCTGGGCAGAAGAGCCATCAGCACACTCATAGCCTTGCTCCTCATGCCTGTAGCAGCTTATTCTCTGCCTGCGGCCCAGTTAGACTGGAAGCTTCCGTCAGCAAGGACATTGACTCCTGGTGGGGCGTGGGAATGTCATTGCCAGATCAGCACCTTGGGGACACAGAGAGCTCAAGTGAGAGCACGCTTTTGCTGAGCGGGAGTTGGAAGGGCTGGGAAGGAGGGTCTGGCGCAGGGCTTGGTAAATGTGGAACGAATATTTGGCAGATTAACGCCTGGAAGAGGGATGGGGAGGAGCTGCCCAGGACAGAGGCCTCTGGGAGAAGGGAAGGGGGCCGTGAGCTGTGAAAGTCTGAGAAGTAGGGTGGGCAGCTGAGTGAGGGGCGTCGGCCCTAGGAGCAGAGGATGCCCCCGGAAAACCAGAGGTACACCTGGCCCAGCCCTCCAACCCCACCTCTGCAGGGCCAGGGCAGAGCCGGTCACGGGGTTGGGGAGTCGCCAAGGCCCCCAGCTCCTCCCAGCCCCTAGACTCTCGGCAGCACGGTGTCCTGGAGCCCCACTCTGGCCTGGATGCTGCTGGTCCAGTGGTGCCCCAGTGGCTCGTGCTTGTCCCCAGGACCCTCAGTCTTGCGGGGACACAGGAGTGACATGCAGTGCTGTGGCTCCAGGATGCAGGATGGTCCCAGGAGTCCTGGCGGTCCACGGCTGGCTGAGGGTATCCTGCTCAGACCGGGGCAGTGGCTGGGAGAAATTTCCTGGGGCGAGGGCCGGGCCAAGTGGTGTCTAGGAGTTTCCCCAGTAACCTCGGGGCGCGGGGGTGCTGCAGGCTCTATGTGCCTGACGTTTGCATTCTGCGTGGAAGGAAGGCGGGATCTGCAGGAGAGGGGCCCGGACCGCAGAGGCTCCTGGGCCGTATCCCAAAGGCAGTGGAGACTGTGGGCAGGGACTTACCCCATTTAAAAAAATCGATCTGTGTAGTAGCTTCCTAGGGCTGCCGTAACACAGTGCCACGAACTGGGTGGCTTAAAACAACAGAAATCAATCTCTCGCAGTTTTGGAGGCCAGAAGTCTGAAATTAAGGTGTCGCAGGGCTATGCTCCCTCCAAAGGCCCTTGGGAACGAGCCTTCTTCCCCTAGCCTCTGGTGGCCCCAGCAATCCTTGGGGTGTCTGGTCTCCGTGGTCACATGGTCATCTTCTCCCTGCGTATCTGTGTTTCTCCTTGGGAGGACACCAGTCATATTGGCTTTAGGGCCCACCCTACTCCAGGATGACCTCATCTTGACTAACTATTCTGCAACACCCTGTTTCCAAATAAGGTCGCATTCTGAGGAATCGTGAGTTAGGACTTCATATTTTTGGGGGGACACAATTCAACCCATAACAAACTAATTTACATGGAGTAAAATTCACTCTCATTAGTGTGCATTCTGCACGTCTTGATAAGGCAGACAGTCATGCAACTGCCACCACAATCTGGACAGAGCCGTACGTCACCCTCCGAAAGTCCCCTGTGCCCTTTGTCATCAGCCGTGCCCCCGCCCCAGGCTGGCAGCCACTCATTTCTGTTCCATCCTCAGGTTCTGCCTCTTCGAGAGCGTCACCCGAAGGGAATCATGCAGTGTGTCACCTGCGTCTGGCTTCGTTCTCTTAGCGCAACGTGTCTGAGGTCTGTCTGCGTTGTCACGTGACTCTTGTCTGTTCCTCTTTGTCGCTGAGAATCTTCCGTTGTGCGGATGCGCCGGTTTGTTTATCCACCTCCCCGCTGAGGCCCGTTTGGGTTGTTTCCAGTTTTGGGCGATTGCAGTGAAAGCTCTACAAACGCGTGCATGCACACTTTTTTCCCAGGAGAGTCGCATGGGCGGGGAGAGGTGGGCTTGCTGCCGGGCACTGAGGAGGCGAAGGGACAGAGCCTGCGGTTGGGGGGAGGTGTGCGCCAGCGTGCAGGCATGGAGACGCCTGTATTCCCGCCCTCCCACCCTCAAGGAGGACGGCTACTGTGGCTCAACATGGCTATCTGAACATGTGGCCACTGAGAGGTGGAACAGGAGGGTGTAGCGGCCGGGGGTGTGGGCCCTGGAGGAAACCATCAGAGTTTACCCTCCACTGTCTGCCTCACTTTCCTCGCCTGTGAAATGAGGGTAATAGCTCCTAATTCAGAGTTGTCACTGTATCAGGAGTTAACAGACTGGAAGAGCGCAAACAGTTGGGCACGTAGTAGGTGTTCAATAAATGTGCAGTTTTCCATGGTCTCCTGAAGGGCCCTGGCTCCACTCCTCCCTTTGACAATGAGCCACTCTGTGGTGCCTTTTGTGGCCCTGTGAGGCCGTGGACAGCATCCTTATCTGGGAACTGGGGGGCCAGGTCCCGCAACTTGGTTCTGCCCTGATTTGCTGTGAAACTTTGGTCTGGCTCCTTGCCCTCTCTGATCATTTTTTCCTCTGTTCATGCAGCATGGAGGTACAGGGCCTACTGTGTGCCAGGCACAGCGGGCTATGCACAGTAGGCACTTCATCAAGATTTGTGGCTTCGTGATCTGCTCAGGACACGATCAGGGGAGGCCCAGGTGAATGGCCCAAGTTTTGGGGCTGCAGAGGCTCCCCTGCAGCTGCCACAGATGTTGTTCCCTTTTTCCCCCAAATACGTCCTCTGTCTCTGATGGGAGCTGGCCGAGGTGGCCGCCTGGTGGCCTCAGCAGCTATGAGGTCGGCGGAGAACTGACGCCTGGCCGGGCTCCAAGGGGAGCGGTGTGGTGGGTTCTAGTTCAAATGCCGCAGCAGCCCCCAGGGTCCAGCCAGCTGATGGAGAGCCTGCCCTGAGACCAGGTTTCATGTCCTTTTGTGTCATGTTTATTGCATTTTGTGATTTTTTGTTGTTAGTGGTTTTGCTGTTTAAAACGGTCCCCGGGTATAGTGCTCAAGGGCTGTCTGGTGTTCCTAAGCGCAAGAAGGCTGTGGCGTGCCTGCAGAGAAAATGTGTGCATTGGATAAGCGTCTTTCAGGCATGAGTTAGGCTTGTTGCTGTGAGTTCAATGTCAATGAATCAAGAATGTATATTCAATAAGGTGCCTTTAAATAGAAACACACAGAAAACAAAGTTATAGGTTGATTGGTTGCTGAAAATGTTGTGATCAGAGGCTTACAGGAACCTGACGCTGTATTTTCCTTCGGAGAAATAGTTCAGTGTTCACTAACTCACTGTTCATGACAACTTTATATTGATAGAACGTAACCACCACGAATGAGAATCAACTGTATCTCCGCTGTGTAGATAAATCTGCCCCTAATCTCTCTCCTGCGCTGTGTACACTACCACCATCTGCAGTAGCTCGCGCCTCTGGGTTAAGACGTGCCCATCTTAACTATGGTCTTTCTTGAGAATGCACAAGTCTCGGGGTATGCCATATTCTTCCAGTCTTGAGGCCTTGGTTCTCTCCTGCCTCCAGTGAAATTGAAGGGTTAGAAAGGACAGTTTCCAAGAAGGGCAGAGGTTAATGCTAATATTTTATATTCTGTGATTCTAATACAAGAATTCTTGTAGGGAGTAGCGTATCAGTACAGGCAAATACAGATCAAGGAGGCCAGGCATGGTGGCTCATGCCTGTAATCTCAGCACTTTGGGAGACCAAAACGGGAGGATCACTTGAGGTTAGGGGTTCAAGATCAGCCTGGGCAACATAGCAAGACCCCATATCTACAAAAAAATTTAAAAATTAGCTGGGCATGGTGGCACGCACCTATAGTCCCAGCTACTTGGGAGGCTGAGGCAGGAGGATCACTTGAGCCCAGGAATTTGAGGCTGCAGTGAGCTGTGATTATGCCACTACTCTCCAGCCTGGGCAACAGAGTGAGACCCTGTCTCTAAAAATAAAAATAAAAAGCAAGGATTCCTGGCAATCACAGATTTGACACTAGTAATCACAGTGATTATGTCTTGAGCATTTATGTCAGACCACTTTGCTAAGAGCTTTTCCTTAGTTAATTGTCACAGCCTCCTAAGACTGGGGCTACGGCGTCCAGTTTACAGGCAAGGAAACTGAGGCACAGCGGGTGACTTGATCAATGCTCTCAACAGTAAGTGGCAGAGCTAGGACCTGAATCCAGGTTTGTCTGAGTCTGGAGTCTCTGCCTCAGCCCGGCAACTCCCTGCGTCGCTGTGCTGCGTCCCAAGGTGCCAGGGCCTGCTGCCTCCCTAGAGCCAGGTGCGCCTGGATCCTGGAAGGGGTGCTGCTGGAACCTCCCCAGCCTTCCAAGCCCCGTTGAAGGGACGACCTCCCTACCCTCTCCCCAGGTTGGCCCTGTGTGAGCAGCCCAGGTAAAGAACCTGGGAGGTTCAAACAGGGGTGCCCGGCCCTACCTGCCGGTCTCTCCCTTGTCATCTCCACCCTGCAGTCCCTGTCCTTGGGGACACCGGGGGTCATTTTAACCTGGTGGATGGAGTGTGCGGTCATGCTTCCTTATAGCTCCTTCCTCCCCTCCACCCCAGAGCCTCCCTGTTGCCCCCGCAGTTGATTAGCCAGTGTCTTAGCCTGGGCCACTGTAACAAAATACCGTAGACTAGGTGGCCTATGAACAGTGGATTTATTTCCCACAGTTCTGGAAGCCGGGAAGTCCAAGACCAAGGTGCCGGCAGGTTCGGAGTCTGGCGAGGGCCTGCCTCCTGGTTAGCAGACAGCTGTCTTCTCCCTGTGTCCTCACGAGGTGGAAGGGCCAAGGCAGCTCTCTGGGCCTCCTTTGTGTGGGCACTGATCCCATTCGCGAGGGCTCTGCCCCCAAGACCTGATCACCTCCCAAGGGCCCCTCTCCTAATACCGTGACACGGGGCGGGGGTGAGGATTTTAATGTAGGCATCTGCGGGGGACACAGCCGTTCGGTCTCTGGCAGCCATGCCCCCAGCTTCCCCCAGCCTCCCACTTTGCAAACTCACCACCAGCGACTGATGCCTTAGCAGGAGGGACTGCACGCTTCAAGCTCTGACGGGGGCAGGTGAGCACGTATGTTCTCAGGGAACAAACACCTCGTGGCGAGCTGCTTTCAGGCTGGGGGTACAGAACCCATCTGGTTTTGTGGTGGGGGGTGGCCCCGTCAAGACGTGTTAGGACTGCAGTCAGCTCATGACACGCTTGTTCCCCAGTGGAGGAGATGTGGTCACGGTGACTGCCAGGGGGTTGCAGGGTGACTCAGTGTCACCAGAGGGGGAGGGATGTGACACCACGGTGGCTTCCTGCAAGGCACAGATCGGGGCTGCTCTCCTTGGCCTGCCCCTGTGTGTCACTGGTAGTGCCCATAGGAGGGCAGCCGTCGGGAACCAGCATTGCATAGCCCTTCCAGTTTAGAAATGGGGCTTCACTTTGTCCAAGCACACCTCCCACCCCCATATCCTCATTTTCACTGCCCCCCTAGCAACCCTATGCAGTAGGTGGGGGCAGGTATCCTTTCTCCTATTTTACTGCTGAGAGATCTGAGGCCCAGAGAGGGAGGGAAACTTGCCTAATGTCACACAGCAAGCCAGTAGCAGAGGCTAGAATAGACCCCAGCTACCTTTCTAGGGTAAAGCGTTTTCTGCACCCCTCAGAGCCGCCCAGGATGAATAATATCCACAGCAGCCGCTTACTGAGCCACTGTTAAGCTCCACATGCTTTAGTCCTTTCTGTCCTCACAGCAACCCTATGGGGTCCTCTCATTTTATAGACATTGAAAGCCTAGTCTCAGAGGGGGATTCAGGTAGGAGCCTGAGCGAGGGCACCGAGGCCCTTGTCACCCCTTCTGGGGTGAGCTGTGTCCAGCAGGGGCTGCTGCTCCTCTGCCCCAACCCCCTGCCCCGGCCCCAGCACCAGGCAGTGGAGGGGAGGGCCGCAGGCAGGCTCCTTCCCATCTCCCCGACTCAACCCCAGATGAGGGGGAACCGCTGAGTAAGCAGCAGGCAGGGCCAGAGGCCAGGCTCACAGTGGGAGGTGTGGGCTGCCACGTGCTGTGGGTGCTCCTGGAGGGAGGGTGGCCTGCAGCGGCCTCCCCAGAGCCATCTGAGCCTCAAGCCTTCTGACTTGTTTTCCCAGCCTGGTCCATCCCTGGGCAGGAGAAGGCAGCAGAAGGAAGGTGGGCAGGAGAACTGGGGGGCTCTAGAATTTCAGGGAGCTCTGTAGGGGACAAGGCTGGGGAGGCCTGGGCGGGAATCGTGTGCCGAAGGCCACCCGACCTGAGACAGGGCCTGGACATGCGGCTAGCCTCCTGGAGTGGCTTCCGGGAGAAGGGGCCGCTAAACACTGGAACAGAGGACCACGACTGGAATTTCCTTTCCTGAAGAACTTTCCAAATAGGATAGAGGCTAATGGTAATAACACTCAGCATGCATATAGTTTTCCTCTTTAACTTAATTCTTTTTTCTTTTCTTTCTTTTTAATTGGGAGCAAATCCCACCAGTAATACATGAATTCATATACACAATGAAAAGATTTAAGCAATAGAAAAGCCCAAGACAAAGCCTGCATTGGCCAGTGTGGTAGCCACTAGCCACACAGAGCTATTTTACAGATTAAATTAGTTGAAATGAAGTAACATTCGTGCTAGCCACATTTCAAATGCTCAGTAGACATGTGTGGCTTATGGTGACCATACTGGATGGTGCAGATCTAGAACATTTCCATCATCACACAAAATTCTGCCGGACAGCACTGGCTAGACCATAAACTAGTAAAACCCTACCAGTCAAAACATAATCTTTGGAATCAGTTTGGTTCCTTTGGACTTGTTTTATATATTTACACGTTTGGGTGTCCATAGAGAGAGTCCTCTTGAGTTTATGAAACCGTCCTATGTACACGATTCCACCTGATCTGCCCAGCCTCTTGGCCTTATGGGTGTGAAAGTGATATTTCTCCCTTTTTAAAAAATGATATCCTGTGAGTCATATCCTTTTGTATTTTTTTTTACAGATGAGGAAACTGAGGCTCAGAGGAGGTACTTGGGCCACAAGGAAAGAGAGGGTTGGAACAGGTTTGCCCCCCAGTGATGAAGTCCTTCCCCTTGGTTTGTCCAGGGTGGCTGAGGTGCTGCAGGCAGGGGGACCACGGGGGTCTTTTGTTCAAATCCCTGCACGTTCTACTGTGTCGTGCGTGAGAGGGAGACTCAGACGAGCAAAGTGATCTGAGACGTCTCACTCTTCTCTCATTTTTATTGCTTACCTTGAAATTTTCACTTGTTATTTTCTGAGTTTTATCAAAATTCACACTTACAAAAATTTGGAATGCACAGAAAAGTGTAATGAAGGAGAAAGAAATCACTTCATCTCAGGGGTGACAGCCACGTTGTGCGGGTTTCCCCTCCCACCTGCACAGTAGGAGAGTTCCTTCTTCCGCAGCCTCCCCAGTCCTCGGTAGGGTCAGTCTCTATCACCATACCCATTCCCGTGGGCTCTTGTACTTTTAATTTAAGATTCCCTGATTGCTTTTCATATGCCCTTGGCCACTTGGATATGCTTTGTACGAAGCATCAGGCCAAGCCTCTTGCCCAGTTTCCTGTTTGTTGTCTTGTCTTTTCCTTACTGATGGGTACACATTCTGTATACAATCTGGCTACGAACCCTTTGTTGGTTATGTGGGTTACAAACACCTTCTCTCACTCAGGGCTTCAGCTTTCATTCTCTTTTTTTTTTTTGAAACAGTCTTGCTCTGTTGCCCAGGCTAGAATGCAGTGACGCCAGCTTAGCTCACTGTAACCTCAAACTCCTGGGCTTAAGCCATCCTCCTGCCTCAGCCTCCCAAGTGGCTAGGCCTACAGACACCCACCACCACGCCCCGCTAAGTTTTTCTATTTTTGGTAGAGACAGGGTCTCGCTCTTGCTCAGGCTGGTCTCGAACTCCTGAGCTCAAACAATCCTCCCACTTCTGCCTCCCAGAGCGCTAGGATTACAGGCGTGAGCCACCGTGCCTGGCCTCATTCTCTTACTGGTGTCTCGATAAGCAGAAAAATCTTTGTTTTACGGCACTCAGTTTTGTTTGTCGTTTCTTTTAAGGTCAGGGTATATGCGTACTTGCGTGTATGCGTACTGTTTAAGGAGCCTCTCCACCGTCACATTACCATTACGAAGGTGTTCTTTGTTACTTTCTTCTAGAAGCTTTTCCGTTTCTCCTTCCACCTTTAGATTAGGACAAAGTCTACCTGGAACTGATTTTGTGTAAGTTGTGAAGAAGGGGCCAGATTTCATTTTTTCCCATGTGGCTACTTAGTCGTTCAACACTTTTAATTGAAAAGACTCCTTTCCTCAGGGTCCTGCTGTGGCCATGCAGAAATCGAGTGACTGTGTACCAGTGGGTGTATTTCTGGACCATTCTGTCCTTCTGACCTGTGTGTCTGTCCTGCACTGATGCCACTCCACCTTAATCACTGTAGCTTTTCAGTAAGTCTTGACGTCCTGCAGAATAAATCCTACCCCCTTCTCCAGGTGTGTCCTGGGTGGCCTCGCCCTTTGCATTGCCGAGAGCCTTTTCCCAGAACACCTTTGGGATTCCAACTGATGGTCGCTCTGACTCTGTAGGTCAGTTTGTATAGAGCCGATACCTTGGCAGTGTTAAGTCTTCCACTCCATGGACAAGATCTGTCCTTCCGTCTCCATATGCTCATATTGTGTGTTTATGATGTTTGGTGTTTAGTCTTATGTCATAAGCAGGCATTAGGAGGTATAGGTTATTAAGTATGAAATGTCTGATTCCCTTAAGTGCTAAGTTTGACAGTTGATACTCTGACATTTCACTTTGTTTTCTTTTTATTGTAAAGGCACATCCTCATTCTTTCAAACCCATGGTTTGGCTTGTGATTACCTTTCAAAATTTTTTTTAGAGCAATTTTTGTGAAACCAGGGATAAGTCAAAAATCCATGTTATCTTTGAATACGAGTTCTATCGTGCAACCAATGCAGCGCAGAGAGCACGAAATATCAGTAGAGTGTTTGGGAAGGCTGTGGCTAATGAATGCACAGTAGAACGATGGTTTGAGAAGTTCCATTCTGGTGATTTTAATCTTGAAAATGAGCCATGTGTGCGACCTGAAACCAAGGTGGGTAATGATGAGCTGAAAGCTGTAGTGGAAGCGAATCCATCTCAACCTATGCGTGAATTAGCAGTGAGGTTTGACATTACTA